>SJYQ01002253.1:0-16025 GCA_006410935.1 Redunca redunca
GAAGGACGGATGCTGAACCTGAGACTCCAATACTTTGGCCACTTGATGTGAAGAACCAACTCATTGAAACATGTATACTATCAAGTACAGGTAATCTTATTTGTGATAATGTTTTGATTTACAATAAACAGGTACTAGTTTAAAAAAAAAAGAAAAAGAAAAGATCCTGATGCTGGGAAAGATTGAAGGCAGAAGGAGAAGGGGACGACAGAGGATGAGATGACTGGATGGCATCACTGACGTGATGGACATGAGTTTGAGTAGGCTCTAGGAGTTGGTGATGGACAGGGATGCCTGGCATGCTGAAGTCCATGGGGTCGCAAAGAGTCAAACACGACTGAGCAACGGAACTGAACTAAAATCAATAGAGTATGTTCAAGTCCTAAAATTCATAATCACATGTAATATTAATTAATAACAAGAAATCAACTGGTCACTCTCAAAGGATGATAGGAAACAAATGTGTATCTTGAAAACTGGTAAACTCGGACTTCCCTGGTGGTCCAGTGGCTAAAACCCTACACTTCCAATGCAGGGGACCCAGGATCAACCCCTGGTAAGGCAGCTAGATCCCACATGCTGCAACTAAAGATCCTTCGTGCCACCACTAAGACTCCACTGCAGCCAAATAAGTGCATAAATATAAGAGAAAGGAAAAACAACTGGTAAAATAAAATACCACATATTCACCTGCCTTTCCTACATGAACTATTCTACTGGGAAAACAAAGCATAGGTTAGAGAAAGTTTCTCTCCTTTTGAAAGTATTCCAACAGATCAAAACAAAAAAAGAAAAAAGACAAAACTGGAATATTACCATTTCACAACACTTAATAAATGAATGGATCCAAGCAATAAAACTCAATGGCTGCTAACACCACAAAAAAAGAGAAAAGCAGATGATCTATGCTTCTAGATGAAAAGCAGAAACAACCTACAAAATGTAGTCTCACCAAAAGAAGACTGGATCTAATCTAGCCTCTAGACCTGAAGGCCAGCTGATAGGAAGGAAAATGGTATAGTACAGAAAGGCAATCAGTAGAAAAATCTAGGTTCCCTAGATCAGAGGGTTTTTCCAACATATCACGAGGGAAAGTTTTGCTTTTGTTTTTAACAGACAAGGTACTTACAGATTACAAAAACCTTAAAAGATATATAAAAAATAAACATGCTCTAGTGTTTCAGGATGCACACTTGGATGACAAAACTATGAAGAAGAGTCAGGAAGAGCGATCATAAAATCTTAGAGCAATAGGCAGAATGGTTACTTTTGGGGTGGGGAGGGCCTATGGTTGAGAGGGACAGACTGGGGGCTCTGGTGTGGCGAGCAAGGGCCACTTTGGTTTGTACTAATTTATTAAGATGAACACATATTACATGTTTATGTGCAGTATTTAACATCTTTAAAATTAAGCTTAAATTAATAACTTCATAGTAAGCTATCACAAAACATGTCACTTATTATACAACACTTGGCATTTTCCACTGTTCCTTGACAAGGTACATAGAAACATATTTTTTAAATGTGCTTTTTAGCGATTATGAAGCATTTCACAGGAAAGGCCATTCAATGTTATTTTCTATAAGCCTTTCTAAGCAACAGTGAGAGGTAACAGTTTTAACGGCTACCGTGCAAAATCCATCCACATCTGCTTAACCAGTATGCCTTTTTGACTTGTTGCTGATTGCTTGCTATGATGAAACAAACTTAAAGAAACACTTGAATACATTTTTTTTTTTCATTTGGGCCATTTCTTTGTAGCAAGTCTTTCAAAAGTTATTTAGTCTAAGAGTTTGGACTGTTTTCTGTGTTCTGGGAACGCTGCACCATTTTTTCAAATTGTTGCAGCTGTGGTATTTATCATTTATTTGTTCACTGGTCCCACTGCTCAGCGATCTTAGTTCCCTGACCAGGGATGGAACCCGTGGTCCCTGCAATGGAAGCACAGCCTTAACCACCAGACCACCAGGGAATTCTGCAGTTGAAACCTTTAGAAGCCTCTTACTCCCTTCCCTAAAGCCCTCAGTGTCCCCTGGCCTGCCTCTGCAGGCTCAGCTCTTAATATTTGATTCTGGTCAATCACTTCCACCTCTTCCAGGGACCAAGTGCCACCTTTCAACGCATTTCTCTCCTTCCCTCCTAGCCAAGTTCCAATCTTGATCATCTGACGAGGGCCACAGCAGCTCTAACACCGGGTGCTTCCCTGAACCTCAACTCAGTATCTGAGGCTTTGCTCTCTGCCGCCAACCCACCCAAGGACATTAACCTGGACATCAATGCCAGTCCAGGTAGCAACACCAACATCAATGGAATGCAAATGCTGACTCCAGCTCAGGAGCGCCACCTGTCGGCGGGCACCACGGGCTCCAGACGGCTTTTCATCTGCACTCCACGGTCTCTCCTCCTGCCCTGGGACCCCAAGCGCTGCTCCCTGGTCTCCCTCCTGCCCCAGTCCCTGATCCACCCAAGCCTCTGGGGTTGGTCCATCCTGAAACCTGAGCTCTAGCTCGCAGGATCTTCCAGGAGTCAAAGAATTAGGAGTGACCAACAATTAGGTCAATGGTTACTGTGTTTCTAGAAGAAGGAGGAGAAAGTGAAGGTGGAAGAGAAGAAGGAAATGAGAAAGGGGAAGGAAAAGGAAAGGAAGGAGGAGATGCAAGGGCAGGAATGAGGAATGGTGTTCTGTTCTTCTTGACTTCTTCAGCTTGCCTGAGTGTGGCCAAGCCAAGAACCTCGAGCCCTGGCATCTACTGGTGCCCACTTGCTGCACCGCAATAACCTCTAGAGAGACCTGGAAGGTGACCCCACCAAGCATCCCTCTCACACATTTCTTTACATCCACGTCCTCACCACAACCCCAATACGCACCGACGTATCTCACGCTATGTAAACGTATCCCCTTGGTGCTGGCGGCCTGTCCCCTAGGAGGAGACAGGTGAGAGAAGAAATCATGTCTCCCAAGGGGTCCTCAGACTCCTCCTCCTCCCTGGAGGCCCCTCCCCTGGGCTTAGCTACTTGTGAGGGTGACCAAGTGCGGCAGGCAGAGGCGGTTGGCCAGGATGATGAGTTTCATGTCGTCCAGGTCGGAGCTGGAGGTGAACATGCCAGTGTACAGGTACTCCAGCATGGCCCGCATGCAGCTCTTGCTTGTGTAAGGAAATACCACCTGCGGGTGGGAAGGAATGGAGCAGGCTGCAGCAAGGTCCAGCTTTCAGGAAAGAGTAGCGGTTCTGAAGAACTCACAAGGCTGTGGCCTGGACACTTGGTCTCCCACAGACAGGCCGCCACCCCTCTGCCGTCCCTGGATCTGCTCAGAACCCCTCCTCCCCCAAAGGCTAATCTCCCACACCAACAGCCTGCAATGAAGCCATCTGCTGAGGACCTGTGAGCAGGGCTCCAACAGCTTTTAAAAGGACCTGGACTCACATTAGCATCCTTCTGGTCTGGAGGAAGCATGAAGGAGTCCTTGCGGGCACCTGCACCCGGCCCCACTCTATCCTTTGGGGAGCAGTGGCAAGTGGGATGTGGATGAACAGAACAAACACCAGCTGGTCTCTCTGGGCTGCTCGAAGCTACAGCTCTGGGCCTCTGGGATCTCTCCAGAGCAGGACCAACACAAAAACTGCTTTCTCATCAGCTGCCAACCTCTCCAGGCTGCACTAGGAATTGGCTGGAACTTTACAGCTGCTTCTGTGGCTCTGGAGAGTTCCCATCTCATACTTTGCACATCTCAACCCATTGCACATCTCAACCCACTCATGCTTCAGGGAGCAGAGACAACTCAAATCTCAAACTCTCCTCTTCACCTCCCTGAAGGACTCCCTTTCCAGTGTGTGCTAAGTCGCTTAAGTCATGTCCAACTCTGTGCGACCCTATGGACTGTAGCCCGCCAGGCTCCTCTGTCCATGGGATTCTCCAGGGAAGAATACTGGAAAGGGGTGCCCTTCCCTCCTCCAAAGGATCTTCCTGACCCAGAAATCTTNTCCCCTGGCCTGCCTCTGCAGGCTCAGCTCTTAACATTTGATTCTGGTCAATCACTTCCACCTCTTCCAGGGACCAAGTGCCACCTTTCAACTCATTTCTCATCATAGGATCGCTCCTTCCCTCCTAGCCAAGTCCCAATCTTGATCATCTGACGAAGGCCACAGCAGCTCTAACACTGGGTGCTTCCCTGAACCTCAACTCAGTATCTGAGGCTTTGCTCTCTGCCGCCAACCCACCCAAGGACATTATCCTGGACATCAATGCCAGTCCAGGTAGCAACACCAACATCAATGGAACGCAAATGCTGACTCCAGCTCAGGAGCGCCACCTGTCGGCGGGCACCACGGGCTCCAGACGACTTTTCATCTGCACTCCACGGTCTCTCCTCCTGCCCTGGGACCCCAAGCGCTGCTCCCTGGTCTCCCTCCTGCCCCAGTCCCTGCTCCACCCAAGCCTCTGGGGTTGGTCCATCCTGAAACCTGAGCTCTAGCTCGCAGGATCTTCCAGGAGTCAAAGAATTAGGAGTGACCAACAATTAGGTCAATGGTTACTGTGTTTCTAGAAGAAGGAGGAGAAAGTGAAGGTGGAAGAGAAGAAGGAAATGAGAAAGGGGAAGGAAAAGGAAAGGAAGGAGGAGATGCAAGGGCAGGAATGAGGAACGGTGCTCTGTTCTTCTTGACTTCTTCAGCTTGCCTGAGTGTGGCCAAGCCGAGAACCTCGAGCCCTGGCATCTACTGGTGCCCACTTGCTGCACCGCAATAACCTCTAGAGAGACCTGGAAGGTGACCCCACCAAGCATCTCTCTCACACATTTCTTTACATCCACGTCCTCACCACAACCCCAATACGCACCGACATATCTCACGCTATGTAAACGTATCCCCTTGGTGCTGGCGGCCTGTCCCCTAGGAGGAGACAGGTGAGAGAAGAAATCATGTCTCCCAAGGGGTCCTCAGACTCCTCCTCCTCCCTGGAGGCCCCTCCCCTGGGCTTAGCTACCTGTGAGGGTGACCAAGTGCGGCAGGCAGAGGCGGTTGGCCAGGATGATGAGTTTCATGTCGTCCAGGTCGGGGCTGGAGGTGAACATGCCAGTGTACAGGTACTCCAGCACGGCCCGCATGCAGCTCTTGCTTGTGTAAGGAAATACCACCTGCGGGTGGGAAGGAATGGAGCAGGCTGCAGCAAGGTCCAGCTTTCGGGAAAGAGTAGCGGTTCTGAAGAACTCACAAGGCTGTGGCCTGGACACTTGGTCTCCCGAAGACAGGCCGCCACCCCTCTGCCGTCCCTGGATCTGCTCAGAACCCCTCCTCCCCCAAATGCTAATCTCCCACACCAACAGCCTGCAATGAAGCCATCTGCTGAGGACCTGTGAGCAGGGCTCCAACAGCTTTTAAAAGGACCTGGACTCGCATTAGCATCCTTCTGGTCTGGAGGAAGCATGAAGGAGTCCTTGCGGGCACCTGCACCCGGCCCCACTCTATCCTTTGGGGAGCAGTGCCAAGTGGGATGTGGATGAACAGAGCAAACACCAGCTGGTCTCTCTGGGCTGCTCGAAGCTACAGTTCTGGGCCTCTGGGATCTCTCCAGAGTGGGACCAACACAAAAACTGCTTTCTCATCAGCTGCCAACCTCTCCAGGCTGCACCGGGAATTAGCTGGAACTTTACAGCTGCTTCTGTGGCTCTGGAGAGTTCCCATCTCATACTTTGCACATCTCAACCCATTGCACATCTCAACCCACTCATGCCTCAGGGAGCAGAGACAACTCAAATCTCAAACTCTCCTCTTCACCTCCCTGAAGGACTCCCTTTCCAGTGTGTGCTAAGTCGCTTAAGTCATGTCCAACTCTGTGCGACCCTATGGACTGTAGCCCGCCAGGCTCCTCTGTCCATGGGATTCTCCAGGGAAGAATACTGGAAAGGGGTGCCCTTCCCTCCTCCAAAGGATCTTCCTGACCCAGAAATCTTAGGAAATCCCTTCTCTGGGTTAGAGGATGCTATGCTCTAACATTCTTTGTTCAGCCTTTCATTCAAGTGTTTGCTGAGCACTGACTAAGGGACCAGAGCTGAGAAGGGTACTCAGCACAAATAAAAGACCTCATCCCCATACTCAAGGCAAACCTCAGATCAGCTGGAGAAACTTGGTGTGGACCCTTGGAACTTTAAGCAGATTCGCAGAGGAGGACACTGTTAACTACAAGGCTGAGGGATGGACAGTCAGGGTCACAGTTCAGAGAAGGGTAGAGAGGAGGTCAGACTTGAGCTCCAGTCTTGATTTGGCTAGAACTCCCACTGACTCCTGATGTTTACTCTTAGTACTTTTTCTATCTCTTGACTATAAGCCCCCCTTGATCATGCTCAATTAAGAATTAAAACCAGTTCTATACTGAGGTCTCTTTTCCCCTATTGCAATGGTTTCTGAATAAAAATCTGTTCTTACTGCTTTAAGAAAAATGTTTTTTCTCAACTACAGAGCTAGGATGTGACCATAATTCCCTATCTTGGTATATTGCAAAGTCCTTGACTATAGGAACCATCTCATAAACTTCTCTTGGGCCCATCACTTGGTTGTTTGGACAGAGTCAAGGCTGAAGGAAGTACCGTGAAGTGACAGATGCCTCGGATGGAAAGGGAGTAAACCTCTCTCCCTCCCAGCCGTTCCCATCCTAGCCTTACCTCCCTGGTGGAACTCTCCACAAATGGTCCCCCAAACATGGCAGCCATCCAGTCACAGCTAGAAATCAACAGGGGCTTGTGGGCTCTGATGGTGCCATCATCCAGGATGAAGGTCACATCTGTTGGGTGAGAGAAGATGCATCACGTGAGGATGGGGTGAAAGAATATGGGACAACCAACCCATGGGTTGACACTGCTCCCAGATAACTGCTTCCTCCCGAAGCCACAGTCTGTGAGCACCACATGACCACAATCTCAGGCTCGGGGCTCTAGGTTTCAGGAGCAGAGCCACGGTGTCTCCAGGACATCGGTGGCTGAGATGACTCAGAATGCTACTCGGACCAACCCAGATTCTGAAGAAGGCTCCTGGAGGGAACTCCCCTGCCTTTGGGACACCAGCTCCTAAGCCTGTTTCATACCTGAGAAGGTGCCTTTGGCCAAGTACTCCTTAACTCGGTTGGTCCGGAGGACATGGAAGGCCTTGGTGATCTCCTTGTTCCTGAAGGCCTCGTTGTAGAGGATGTTGGCCACCATCATGCGCAGATCAAAGACCTCAAGCAGCTCAGAGACGTGTGCGATGTGCATGAGGTCTCGCTCATTCTCGTCCAGCTCCCCTGTGTACAGGTACTTGAGAACAGCCCGGAAGGGCCCTGGCTGGATGGAGTTGTCCATTTTCACCACCACCATCAGCCGGGATTTGTAAGTCAGTGGGTCTTCTGTCATCTCTTCCTGGATGCTCACAAAGGCTCGGCTCCAGGAATACAGCACCTGACCCTGCCCAGGCAGGTACCCTGTCCCATCGCCTCGTAAGATCCCGTCGCTGATGGATGCCTGGACCCCAACAGGCCCAGAGCCCCCACCCTTCTCCATGCTCTTACACACGTCAAAGCTGGCTGCCCTGAGCAGGAAGTCCCGGCCATGGTGGTAGTGGTGGTGGTGGTGGTGGTGGTGGTGGTGGTGGTGTTGAACAGGGTGACCCCGGTGGTCCTCTGAGCGGTGACCCCTGACCCCGAGGGTCCCCCCCCATCTCCCCCTCACTCAGGTCCATGAGGAACAGCTCGTAGAACTTGGAGGAGGACGTGGAGAGGTAGATTTTGTGGGCGAAGATGTGCACCCGCTCCTGAAGCACAAGGCTGACGTCTGCACACAGCCATATGCAGGGCTTCCTGGGTAGCTCAGCTGGTAAAGACTCCCCTGCAATGCAGGAGAGTCCGATTCAATTCCTGGGTTGGGAGGTTCCCCTGGAGAAGGGATAGGCTACCCACTTCAGTATTCTTGGGCTTCACAGAACAAAACCTATAGTTAATACACAAAAGATCAATGTCTTTTAAAACCTGAGGAGAGTTCCTTAATGTTTGATCCTGATATCTGATTTTTTGTTTGTTTGCACTATGTATAAAGCTCATTTGTAAAAGTGTGTGTGTGTGTGTGTATGTGTGAACTACCCGAGGAGGGAGAGGGAGTGATGGACAGTCTCTGGCTCATGGATCCAGGGCCTCCTCATGGGCCAGGGTACCTGATTCTTGGTCCACACACTTGACATTGCTCCAGGGGGTACAGGCCATGGCCACGAACTTCCTATCAGGGCACCTGGGTACAGACACAGGGATGACGTAGGGGACCCATCAGGGACAGCTGGCTGGATGAGGAGAAAGAAGGGGCAACCTCCTGTCCCAGGTCTCCTGACAAGACAGTGGAGGGGGGACAGGCTCCTGCTGTCTTCAGGTCAGGACCCCCTCACTCCCCCTCACTGGGCGGGAGAAGGATCCAGGCTTGCGCACTGCAGCCCTTGGGCTCCTGCTGAGTGTTCAGAGCTGTCCTTGCAGGGCCTCTGCAAGGCCCACCCTGGCCTCCCTGGGCTGCAGGGGGAGTCCTGTGAGGGGGGCCTCATCTAGGTCAAGGGTCACAAGGGTGTGGGCCCAAGCTGAGTTTCATCCTTCAGTCAAGCTTTAAACAGGAGGCCCTCTCGTCCTCCACCTGTTGACTCTTCCTGCCAACTTCAGCCAACCCTGGAGCATCAGAAGACAGTGAATTACTATTGACCTTCAAGTCCACACATAGGAAAGATTCAGGTGCTACTGGGGAACAAGGGCTGGGTGTGAGGCCAGTCACGTTGGCTCAGGGTTTTATAGGAACCTTGAAGGAGCACACACATGGCCTCATTATGACTTCTGTCTGCCGTCAGCACCTNCCTCTACATCTGTGTCTCTCCTCCTGCCCTGCAATAGGTCCATCTGTACCATTTTTCTAGATTCTAAATATATATTTTACAATTTCTTGTGGGCCACTGATGGGATCACGGGCCCTAACCTGCAGCCTACTGTGCCCAGTGGAAAAGCTAGCTTGGCCTAAGGGGAAATGTGTTGAAGAGGTGTGGGGATGGACACTGCAGGGGGCAGTGTGGGGCCACACAGTTGGATGAGGAGGGGCCTCTGCAGCCTCAGAAGACCCCACCAGCTTGGGAAAGCCTGGGGGCAATGGGGCTCTATAGGAAGAGGGGAGAAAATGGGGTCCAGGGAAGCTCAGGAATTTCCCTGGTGGCTCAGATGGTAAAGAGTCTGTCTGCCACGTGGGAGACCCAGATTTCACCCCTGGGTCCAGCAAATCCCCTGAGAAGGGAATGGTCCCCTGATCCCCTGGAGAAGGCAGTGGCTACCCACTCCAGTATTCTTGCCTGGAGAATCCCATGGGTGGAGGAGCCTGGTGGGCTGCAGTCCACGGGGTTGCAAAGATTCGGACACAACTGAGCGACTTCACTTTCACTTTCCCCTCTTTATGCCTGCATGGGTGTGTCTCCTGCTCTGACTTAAGATTTCCAGGCACCAGGTTTCTTGAAGACTGGAATTCAGCCCCTCCTCCATCCATCTCCTCCCTGCCTTTCCCCTGGGAAAGGGGCCCCAGCCTGGCCTTGTTGGGACCTGACCTGAGCCATGACAGGCTCAACAGGCCACACTAGGCCTAAGCCTCAGGTTCTTGTAAGCATGAGTCATAATTCTAGGAAGCCCCCGATGACATCAAGGTCCCTGATGACACCAAGGTCCCCGATGACCCAAGGTTGAGACAATCAAGGTTATGTCAATCACCATGATGACCCAAGGTTGAGTCAGTTACCACACACCAACTAAACTATTGCTCAGACAAAAGACCACCTGTATATAAGCAGCTGTAATTCAGAGCTCAGGGCTCTCGTCAAGACTCCACTGTGCTGGATGAGACGGGAGCCCTATCTCCGACTAGTAATAAAACCCCTTTATGTTTTTGCATTGCTGTGGACGTCTTATTCTCTCAGTTTTGGGGACTCGGACTCTGGGCACAACAGCCTGACTCCCCACAGCCTCCCCCAGTGGTGTCTCTGGGTTGCACCTGGGCCTGCTAGGCTCCCTGGAGGAGCAGACTGGCTGTAACAGAGCTGTCGGGAAGGTATCTTGCTTGCTGGGGTCCTTCTGTGGCCCCTCACTTGTGAGCCTCCTGCCACTCTGGGGCCACCTTCTCTTTCTGGCCCCACTGGCCTTTCTGTATCATTCACAGTGGGCCTAGTGACTCAGCCCTACAACCTCACAGAGCCCCCTCCCCCCTTTTTTTTCTCTCCTGGACCTTAGACCCTAGCTCTTCTCCCTTTGAGTTCCTGGGAGGCTCCAGGGTCAGGCTTCTGTCCCCTTCCCAAAGCCAAGGTGCTGAGGACAGAGCTATATCCACTCCGAGGGGCTGCCCTTCTGCCCCTGCCCATTGGCCCCTCTGCCTCACCCTGAAGCCACGGGAGCACAGCCTGCTGCTTTAACCCCCCGCAGTCCTCCAGTGCCATCTCTCCTCTCCTCCACAGTCTGCTCCTGCTCAGTTATCCCCCCCTTTCCTCCAAACCAGCACCAGATGTCCTGTGACATCTCACAATAGGAAACTCCCATTCCCCAGCTCTGTACCTTTTTTCCTGACATTTCACTTTTCCCCCAATCTCCCCACCCCAACATGGACACTACACCTCCTGTGGGGCTGTCTCTGACAGTTAGGAAGATAACTGTGAGAAGATAAGTGCATTCCCAAGATGGCATTTATCCATTGTTATGTTGGAGCCCTTCAACCACTCTCTCTCCCAAAAACCTCAGTCACCAGCATCCTGAGAGCCAAGAACTTGTGAATATATTTGAAGATAGATTACATTAGGCTCTTATCATGTTCTTATTAGAACATGAGGCTTCCTAGAAGAAATAGAATATCTGGGTTAACCTAGAGGGGTATTTTTTTCTACACACACACACACACACACACACACACACACACACACAACTCACACACATATGAAAATACCCATGCACTGTTTTGGTTCTTACCAACAGTTCGTTTAGTTCAGTCTGGAGTTTGGGGGAGTTATGTGAGGGTTGCTCACAATGTACTTGTTCTGCCCCATGATGGAGAAAAGTCAGGCCCAGGACTGGAGTTGAGAAGTCAGAGGGTTTTCTGTTGGGGCCAGGACAGGAGCAGGTCTGTACAGAGCTCTTCAGAATTCTGCAGGTGAATGAGGGCAGACCCTGGCTGAGTATTCACACCTTCAGAGGGAGCATGAGATCCTCAGAGGGGGAATGTCATCACTGTAGGGAGGGAAGATCCTGTGGAAGGGAAGAGGTCCAGACAAAGCTCACCCCCATCCTATATGCCCTGGTCTGTAGCAGAAAGCAGGGACCTGCATTTCCTGGCTTCCCTGGTGGCTTAGATGGTAAAGAATCTGCCTGCAATGCAGGAGACCTGGGTTCAATGCCTGCATCAGGAAGATCCCCTGGAGGAGGGAAAGGCAACCTACTCCAGGATTCTTGACTGGGAAATCCCATAGACAGAGGAGCCTGGCAGGCTATAGTCCATAGGGTCGCAAAGAGTTTAGCAAGACGGCAACTAACACTAACTATTATAGAAAATAAACATACCATTATGGCAATAATCAGATAATACATAAAGGTTCCTATGAGAAATCTCTCTCCAGCACTGTCCCTGAGGAAAAGGGAGGGACCCTCAAGAGCAAATCCCAGAGGCATGGAGCCGTAACCATCAGGAACGCGCCCCAGGCCGGGCAGACCTCTAGCAAGAGCCGGAAGAAATCTCCCACAGGAGTCAGTATGTACAGACAGATGTTTTCTAAAATCTCAGTTCACTGAGCTCTTCTACCCCAGCACCTGAAGTTCATCACTAAACACAGGCACCGAATCCAGTGGGATTCCTTTACAATCATCCTTGCAACTCTTTCAAGACAAGAGGTGCAGGGCTCCTGAAACTGATGACGAGGCAAGCAGGCCCCTTACATGCAGGCGTCCCTGATATCTTCATCGATGGCTTTGTGCAGTGACCCCGTGTCCAGCCGATCCAGCCGAAGGGACCGCCTCAAGGCGGAGGTCAAGTTTTTACTTTCGATGGGGGTCTTGTCATCTTCTTCCTCTTCTTGTAAAGCTGGCAGCTGAGGGAATGAGGTAAGTGTAAAATTGGCTAACAATAGACTGTGTCGAAAAGGTAATCACACAGGCTTTAGGTTATAACCAGAAACTTATTTGAAAATATATTAGCTATGCTATCCGCCAAGTACAAAAAAATGCCTTGTTCTAGCTTAATGCCATCTTAAAGGACAGTTTGTTCAAGACAAGCGGGGCCGTGGAGCAGCGAGAGCACCCCACTGAGTGCAGAGACCCCAGACGGGAGCCTCCCTGCAGCCAGGCTCCGCACTCCCTGGAAGCCGGCGACCAGATGGCCCTGCCAGGCAGGATAGCAGAGCCATGCCAGCTCCATGAACCCCACACGGCATGAACTGCCCTGATGAAAGGACTGTGCTCATCGCCAGATGCTACTCAGAAGCACCACTAGCAAGAGTAAGAAACCTCTCAGCAAAGCCGTCCAGACCTTTCTACTTGAAGGAGAAAAGGAAACAGCTTGTACCACCACCCAAGATCATTTGGAGTGATGATGCAGGTTACTGAACCCATGACAACAAGTGAAACACAGAAAAGGTACCTAAGCCCTCCATGTGGACACCATGTGTCTGGCTCATATTTCTCAGTAACATACAGACCGGGCGCTACACACTGAAGTGCTTACACCCAGTTTGAGTGTCATTTGCTCACTGTGATTTACATAAAGCTCTCCTAGGTCTTCATTAAGAAACAATCTTGTATCAACCTAGAGGGGTGGGATGGGGAGGGAGATGGGAAGGAGGTTCGAAAGGGAAGGGATGTATGTGTACCTATGGATGGTTCATGTCGAGGTTTGACAGAAAAGAACAAAATTCTGTAAAGCAATTATCCTTCAATTAAAAAATAAACTAATTTAAAAAAAAAAAAAAAAAGATAATCTCGCCTGGACTCCCAGCTTTTCCGCTAGTCCTGGGTCTGAAGATAGGAAAGACAGTGGTGGCAACAACGTGGGGAACAGATTAACCTTCGGGGTCCAGACAGGTCTCACTTACACATTTGGGTGTGTGGTTAAGCAGGGGAGGTTTGAGGAAACATGCATGGCAAGTGTTTTTATAAACGACGAGTGTGTTGTTTTAACCAACTAACCAGTCCTTTATTAATGGGATTCTGTAAAGAATACTGATCCCGTGCAGCCCCACAGGAGCTTGGGGACAACAAAGTGACATAGTGCAAAATACAGCTGAACTCGTTCAACAGGAGCTGGATAAACTGGGCACCCTCCCCTGATCTCTACCAAGAAACCTCAGACAACGGAAGGCTACAAAGGCTAGAAATCATCCACATGGAACTGAACAGGGATCAATCTCAAATTCAAGTTAAACTAAGCATTGATAAAAATCAGAAAACAACAAAAAACGGAGCAGGGACATGACACCCCTGGGTTGACTATGGACTCAATGAAGACAAACACCTGCCTCAGAGTCAGGGACCATGGCCAGCCCCTTCCCCCGGGCCTCCTCCTAAGGAAGGCCTCTGGGTCCCCAGCCTGGCTGCCCTCCCCCAGGATGGGAGCCGCCCCACTGGTGCCCACGTGACTAGGATGGGCAGTGCCGTGTCCTCACTTAACAAGAGGGCAAAGCAGGCCACAGAGCAGGCGAGCAGCACAGCCAGGTCACCAACCCCAGGGTGATGGCCCTGCTCTGCTGTGCCCTGCAGAAGGGCTCCCGGGCACTGAACTGCCTGAACTGGAGCACGGCTGCCCCAGTCCTGCAGGAAGGCCCCAGGAGTGCTCGATCAGCAGGCTGGGAGAGGGAGAGGGACAAGGAAGGCCAGCCCTCGGGGCACTGGACTCCAATAACAGGGGCTCAACCAAGTGACCAAAGGGGAGAGGCGGCGAGCTCCCTGCTGATGCTCCCTCCATCAGGGATGCCGTGATGGACACGAGAGCCTCTGGAGCAAAGCGGGCTGGACAGCACCACAGGAAGTGTCCAGGTTCTGATCAGACCAGTCCGAACCACACTGCTGGGTGTGGGAGCCTGGGCATGGTGCTCGGCCTCTCTAAGCCTCAGTGTCCCTGTCTGCAGAATGGGGATAACAGCAGCCTGGACCTCACCTGGGCATCTGCAGGATTAGATGACAGACTCGGAAAGCACTCGACACGGTGCCTGGTGCACAGAGTCTCCTGCACACTGCTACCCACCGTCATTAAATTGGCTTCCCCCAATTCTAACTTCGATGGCTCTGATTCAGTCATTTGCTTTAAAAAAAAAAAAACATGAAGCAGAAATTCCATGATGGTCCAGATGTTAGGATTTGGCACTTTTACTGCCAGGACACCGGTCTGATCCCTGGTTGGGGAACTAAGATCCCATACGCTGTACAGCATAGCCAAAAAAATAAGCAAAGAAAAATTTTAAAATAAGAAATAATACCATGTCTAAGAGAAGACTGTAACGTGGACATCACCAGACGGTCAACACCGAAATCACATTGATTATATTCTCTGCAGCCAAAGATGGAGAAGCTCTATACAGTCAACAAAAACAAGACCAGGAGCTGACTGTGGCTCAGATCATGAACTCCTTATTGCCAAATTCAGACTGAAATTGAAGAAAGTAGGGAAAACCGCTAGACCATTCAGTTATGACCTCAATCAAATCCGTTATGATTATACAGTGGATGTGAGAAATAGATTTAAGGGCCTAGATCTGATAGATAGAGTGCCTGATGAACTATGGAATGAGGTTCGAGACATTGTACAGGAGACAGGGATCAAGACCATCCCCATGGAAAAGAAATGCAAAAAAGCAAAATGGCTGTCTGGGGAGGCCTTACAAATAGCTGTGAATAGAAGAGAGGAGAAAAGCAAAGGATAAAAAGAAAGATATAAGCATCTGAATGCAGAGTTCCAAAGAATAGCAAGAAGAGATAAGAAAGCCTTCTTTAGCAATCAATGCAAAGAAATAGAGGAAAACAATAGAATGGGAAAGACTAGAGATCTCTTCAAGAAAACTAGAGATACCAAGGGAATATTGCATGCAAAATGGGCTGGATAAAGGACAGAAATGGTATAGACCTAACAGAAGCTGAAGATATTAAGAAGAGGTGGCAAGAATACATGGAAGAACTGTACAAAAAAGAGCTTCACGACCCGGATAATCATGATGATGTGCTCACTAATCTAGAGCCAGATATCTTGGAATGTGAAGTCAAGTGGGCCTTAGAAAGCATCACTACGAACAAAGCTAGTGGAGGTGATGGAATTCCAGTTGAGCTGTTTCAAATCCTGAAAGATGATGCTGTGAAAGTGCTGCACTCAATATGCCAGCCAGTTTGGAAAACTCAGCAGTGGCCACCGGACTGGAAATGGTCAGTTTTCATTCCAATTCCAAAGCAAGGCAATGCCAAACAATGCTCAAACTACTGCACAATTGCACTCATCTCACATGCTAGTAAAGTAAAGCTCAAAATTCTCCAAGCCAGGCTTCAGCAATACATGAACCATGAACTCCCTGATGCTCAAGCTGGTTTCAGAAAAGGCAGAGGAACCAGAGATCAAATTGCCAACACCCGCTGGATCATGGAAAAAACAAGAGAGTTCCAGAAAAACATCTATTTCTGCTTTATTGACTATGCCAAAGCCTTGAACTGTGTGGATCATAATAAACTGTGGGAACTTCTGAAAGAGTTGGGAATACCAGACCACCTAAAATGCCTCTTGAGAAATCTGTATGCAGGTCAGGAAGCAACAGTTAAAACTGAACATGGAACAGCAGACTGGTTCCAAATAGGAAAAGGAGTACGTCAGGGCTGTATATTGTCACCCTGCTTATTTAACTTCTATGCAGAGCACATCATGAGAAACGCTGGCCTGCAAGAAACACAAGCTGGAATCAAGATTGCCAGGAGAAATATCAATAACCTCAGATATGCAGATGACACCACCCTTATGGCAGAAAGTGAAGAGGAACTAAAAAGCCTCT
>SJYQ01002253.1:16808-39485 GCA_006410935.1 Redunca redunca
ATAAGTTATTACTCAGGAAGATACAATTCTATTACAACATCATGATTTATTAAAGCACAGCATTCTGTACAATAAAGGCCCTTCAGTTCAGTTCAGTTCAGTCGCTCAGTCGTGTTCAACTCTTTGCAACCCCATGAATCACAGCATGCCAGGCCTCCCTGTCCATCACCATCTCCCGGAGTTCACTCAGACTCAGGTCCATCGAGTCCGTGATACCATCCAGCCATCTAATCCTCAGTCGTCCCCTTCTCATCCTGCCCCCAATCCCTGCCAGCATCAGAGTCTTTTGCAATGAGTCAACTCTTCTCATGAGGTGGCCAAAGTACTGGAGTTTCAGCTTTAGCATCATTCCTTCCAAAGGCCCTTAACAGTTGTCTATTCTCAGCCAAACTTCTCTATAAGTTAGTTTCTCTTCATAAAAAACACGTTATACTTTAAAATAGTCATTTAACTTATGAGGAAGTTACCATAATCCCTATTTGAACACTGAACAAATCAAACCACCTGATTGGACGTTAACATAAAATGCTTACCTAGATTTGAGTTAAAACTTCTCAAAATAAATTTATTAAAGCAGGTTCCCTATGACAATATGTAAGAATGAAAGCTAGCATAATAGCAGGTGCAGTCTTTACATTTTATTAACCATAGAAGATGCTTTTTTAAAGAGTCTAGTAGAGACATTGTGCAAAAGCTGATGAGATTTATAGTCTTAACACCAAGCACCAACACAGAAAGGATATTGTGTCAAAAGTCCATTAATTCTACACTTAAGAAGATCATCTCTTTAGGTAAGGAGGATCTCATTTATGAATTACACATGATATGTGGTTTAGGATCCATCTACATCATGCTTGTAACTGCATAGTGATATGCTAATTCAAACCTACTGCTATGGGGGGAAAACACCATTTGATGAGACGTGAAGACAAAACACAGACCCGACTAAGGGGACACCTGCTGTGGACCACAGCACTGCTATGACCAGAGCAGGTGGGAGGACGGGGAAGGGGAGATGGATGGGTCAACTACAGCCTCGGGGGCGAGGCGGGGCAGTGGTGGGAAGCTGGGGTCTGGATTGACAACCACTAAGCAGAAAACAGGATGAGCCAGGAAATCAAAACCAATGATGAAAGCAGACACACCGTCAGAGAACTCCAACAGCAGTAAAAAATATACAGAACTGTTCTTTTACAAATATTGAGAAAGAAATCAATCATGAAACTACAGAGAAATCGTCAAAGAATCTTAAATATCAACTAATTAGCCAATGATGCAAATGATAAACACAGTGTCTCAAAAGACCACAAAGTGAACTAGTTACCACTTCACATGCCACTAAATGATTCACAGTTAATTTAATTCTATGCCGACTAACAATGCAGCTAACATGAAACGGGTGGTAACCAAAAAAAAAGTGATAATACAAGTGCAGTGACAAAGCAGAGTGTTGTAAACATGATTTCATGGGGTAAACAGCAATGCACTCACAACACCTAAGCTAAACATGGAAGAAAGCTGGAACATGTGCTTTAGAGCCGCACACTCTGTCACCAAAAGCCCTAGGTCGTCATCCCATTTCCAGACTCGGAAGAGTGAGGAAGCCCGACTTCTTCACTGGGGCCCTGGGGCACCGGGCTTTTAACCTGGTTTCACACGCAGAGCTGGCCTGAGCGCACAGCCAGGCCCATTAGCGAGGAGACCAGTTTAGTTTCCTAAGCCAGGGGTCCAAATATCAAGACTGGTTTGTCGCTGTGCGATTATGGAATGATTTTGCTCAGGCGTGTTCGACTCTTGTGACCCCATGGACAGTGGCCTACCAGGCTCCGCATTCCATGGGATTTTCCAGGCAAGAATACTGAAGTGGGCTGCCATTTCCTTCTCCAGGGCATCTTCCCGACCCAGGGATCGAAGCCGGGTCTCCTGCATTGCAGACAGACGCTTTCCCATCTGAGGCACTAGGGAAGCCCGATTCAAGACTAGGCAGTTTTAAAAATCTTAGACCTCTGAGCGTAGCAAATGGACCTGATTTTCTTCTGGGTCAAAAAGAGAAAAAACAAACAACAAAAGAAAACCAGTGTGCTCGGGGAGGGACGCGGCAGGGAGGAGGCAGACACATACGAGACTCACGAAGCCCAGCTTTAATTCCCACGCAGGGCTGTGCCGCCTCCTCCGGGGCTTGGAGCACCCTCTGCTGGGCGGGCAGGAGTGGGCATGAGAGGAGGCAGGATTCAGGTGGAGGGAGTTCAAGGATTTACAGCGATGAAGCTTGCTTAAGCTTCCCCTGCCCACCCTGCTCTCAATCCCCTCAGCCCGCTGATCCGTGTCTTTCTTTTCTTGGACCAATATGAAATAGAATAAAATCATCACCTGCCATTGTCAGCAGAGGAACGTGTCTGGACAACAAATTTGGGTTTGCATTCTGTGTCACGATTAGCAAATTCCAGGAACAGTTGCTCAGTTAACAGCTCAGCAAAAAGGTTCGGCTTTCCCTCTTTTGAATAGCCTCAAACTTGGAATAATTTATCATGGAGTCTTACAAAGTGGCCCCTGATCATTCTCGTTTGATTTGACGTATAGACTCTAACATTCTGATGGGGCCTGGGGGGTGACTCTCTCCTTGTGAGGAGATACCTGAAGTTGACAAACTTTACCTTCCCTGCTCTCAGGGCAGAGATGCACGTCACTGCCGCAGATCTTTTCCCCAGGGAATCGGGAACTCCCTATAACGAAAACAGCGATTCACGAGCAAGCTGGAGGCTCTCCCCTCCAGGCGAGATGAGGCCATTTTCCACTTCGGCGTCTCCAGGGAAATCACACCTTCCCTCTTGAACCTACAAGGGGTCCTTCACACCCTTGTCGCAACTCAAGAAGTTGCCCGACATAGGCCTCCCCACTCGAGAGGAACACCGAGGGTTCCAGCAAACTCAAGAGGAACCCCGTTTGCCGCGTTTCCCTTGAGATATGGGTTTCATTCCCTGGTTTGTCAGTCCAGGTTTCTCGGCATTCCTGTCACACCTCAAGGTGAGGTGCTCTCAACTGGAGAGTCGAGAGGAACTCCAGGTGCAGTGCCACCATTCGCAAAGACCCCCGAAAGTCTCCGTCCTTTCCAGAGGAACCTGAATTCCCTGTACTGCCTCGAATGTCACCCTGAGTATCGACTCACGCCACGGTGGCATGTGTGACAGCCCTGTGGGAAAGCCTCGAGTGAAAGAGCCAGATCCCTGTGTCAACTCGACAGGAAGACTGGCACTGCTGCTACTGATCTGAAGCAAAGCGAACATGCAGGGTTCCATTCGAGACAAGGCCTGATTCCCCTGTGGAGACTCCAGAGAAACCCCAAAGTCCGTGCCAGCACTGGAGACCAAACCTCAGGTTCCGCCCTCCACTCCAGAAGAGGACATAGGTCCTGGCACTGACTGGAGTGGATTCCCGAGAGGTCCCTCGCCACTCGCATGGAGAAGGGCCTTTCCTGAGGCCACGCATGCCGGTCCCTGAGGTCCCCGTCGTAACTCGAGAGGACCTGCCGCAAGTCGAGAAACACGCGGAGGTTCTCCACTCCAGACAAGAGGAGACCCTTTTCCGCTGCGGCATCACGAGAGAAACCACACCTTCCCTCTTGAACTTCAACAAGGTCCTTCAAATCCTCGCAGCAACTCAAGAAGTTCCGTGTCATCCCCGTCTCCACTCGAGAGGAACACCGAGGTTCCCGCCACCACTCAATAGGAGCCCCGTTTCCCCCACCTGCGCTCGAGATGATTGTTCCTTTCCCTGCTTCATCGGGAATGGATTCCGGGTCTTCCTGTCCCATCTGAAGAGGAGGTACTCTCCACAGGAAAGTCGAGAGGAACTCCAGGGGTCGTGCCATCATTCCAAAAGACCACCAAATATCACAGCCCTCTCCAGAGGAACCTGATTTCCCTGCACTGCCTCAACTGTCACACCGAGGATTGACTCACACCATGGTGTCACGTGGGACAGCCCTGTGGGAAAGCCTCGAGTGAAAGACCCAAAGCCCTGTGTCAACTCGACAGGAAGCCTGACACTGCTGCTCCTGCTCGGAAGCAATGTGGACATGCAGGGCTCCATTCGAGACGAGGCCTGATTCGCCTGTGGAGACTCCAGAGGAACCCCAAAGTCCGTGCCAGCACTGGAGACCAAACCTCAGGTTCCGCCCTCTGCTCCAGAAGAGGACATAGTTCCCAGCACCGACTGGAGTGGATTCCCGAGAGGTCCCTTGCCACTTGCATGGAGAAGGGCCTTTCCTGAGGCCAGGCGTGCCAGTCCCTGAGGTCCCCGTCGTAACTCGAGAGGAACCTGCCGCAACTCGAGAAAAACCAGGAGGCTCTCCTCTCCAGGCGAGATGAGGCCATTTTCCGCTTCGGCGTCTCCAGGGAAATCACACTTTCCCTCTTGAACCTGCAAGGAGTCCTTCACACCCTTGGAGAAACTCAAGAAGTTGCCCAACATACCCCTCTCCACTCGAGAGAAACACCGAGGGTTCCAGCAAACTCAAGAGGAACGCCGTTTCCCGCTTTTCCCTCGAGTTATGGGTTTCATTCCCAGCTTCGTCGGTCCAGGTTTCTCGGCATTCCCGTCACACCTCAAGGTGAGGCGCTCTCAACAGGAAAGTCGAGAGGAACTCCAGGTGGAGTGCCACCATTACCAAAGACCCCCGAAAGTCTCCGTCCGGTCCAGAGGAACCTGAATTCCCTGTACTGCCTCGAATGCTACCCCGAGTATCGACTCACGCCATGGTGGCACGTGTGACAGCCCTGTAGAAAAGCCTCATGTGAAAGATCCAGATCCCTGTGTCAACTCGACAGGAAGCCTGACACTGCTGCCCCTGCTCGGAAGCAAAGCGGACATGCAGGGCTCCATTCTCGATGAGGCCTGATTCCCCTGTGGAGACTCCAGAGGAACCACAAAGACCGTGCCAGCCCTGGAGACGAAACCTCTGCTTCCGCCCTCCACTCCAGAAGAGGACATAGGTCCCGACACCGACTGGAGTGGATTCCCGAGAGGTCCCTCGCCACTCGCATGGAGAAGGGCCTTTGCTGAGGCCATGCATGCCGGTCCCTGAGGTCCCCATTCGTAAGTCGAGAGGACCTGCCGCAAGTCGAGAAAACCGCGGAGGGTCTCCACTCCAGGCAAGAGGAGGCCCTTTGACGCTGCGGCGTCACGAGAGAAACCACACCTTCCCTCCTGAAGCTCGACAAGGTCCTTCAAACCCTCGCAGCAACTCAAGAAGTTCCCCGGCATACCCGTCTCCACTCGAGACGAATACCGAGGGTCCCGCCACCACTCAAGAGGAGCCCCGTTTAACCCTCCTCCGCTCGAGATGATTGTTCCTTTCCCTGCTTCGTCGGGAATGGATTCCCGATGTTCCTGTCCCATCTGAAGAGGAGGTGCTCTGCACAGGAAAGTCAACAGGAACTCCAGGGTCCGTGCCACCATTCCAAAAGACCCCCAAATATCACAGCCCTCTCGAGAGGAACCTGATTTCCTTGCACTGCCTCAACTGTCACACCGAGGATTGACTCACACCATGGTGTCACGTGGGACAGCCCTGTGGGAAAGCCTCGTGTGAAAGACCCAGATCCCTGTGTCAACTCGAAGGGAAACCTGACACTGCTGCTACAGCTCGGAAGCAAAGCGGACATGCAGTACTCCATTTGAGACGAGGCCTGACACCCCTGAGGAGACTCCAGAGGAACCCCAAGATCCATGTCAGCCCTGGAGAGGAAACCTCCTTTCCAGTCTCTGCTCCAGACGAGGACCTAGGACCCGGCACCGACTGGAGAAGAATCCCGAGAAGCCCCTCGCACCTCGCATGGTGTCTGGCCTTTCCTGAGGCCACAGGACCAAGTCCCTGAGGTTCCCGTCTTAACTCAACAGGAACCTGCAGCATCATGAGAAAAACCAGGAGGCTCTCCCCTCCAGGCGAGATGAGGCCATTTTCCGCTTCGGCGTCTCCAGGGAAATCACACCTTCCCTCTTGAACCTGCAAGGGGTCTTTCACACCCTTGGAGCAATTCAAGAAGTTGCCCGACATACGCCTCTCCACTCGAGAGGAACACCGAGGGTTCCAGCAAACTCAAGAGGAACCCCGTTTCCCGCTTTTCCCTCGAGATATGGGTTTCATTCCCAGCTTCGTCGGTCCAGGTTTCTCGGCATTCCTGTCACACCTCAAGGTGAGGCGCTCTCAACAGGAAAGTCGCGAGGAACTACAGGTGTAGTGCCACCATTCCCAAAGACCCCCAAAAGTCTCCGTCCGGTCCAGTGGAACCTGAATTCCCTGTACTGCCTCGAATTTCACTCTGACTATCGACTCACGCCATGGTGGCACGTGTGACAGCCCTGTGGGAAAGCCTCTAGTGAAAGATCCAGATCCCAGTGTCAACTCGACAGGAAGCCTGACACTGCTGCAACTGCTAGGAAACAAAGCGGACATGCAGGGCTCCATTCGCGACGAGGCCTGATTCCCCTGTGGAGACTCCAGAGGAACCCCAAAGTCCGTGCCAGCTCTGGAGACAAAACGTCAGGTTCCGCACTCCGCTCCAGAGAATACATAGGTCCGGTGACCGACTGGAGTGGATTCACAAGTGGTCCCTCGTCACTCACATGGAGAAGGGCCTTTCCTGAGGCCACACGTGCCGGTCCCTGAGGTGCCCGTCGTAACTTGAGAGGACCTGCCGCAAGTCGAGAAAAACGAGGAGGTTCTCCACTCCAGGCAAGATGAGGCCCTTTTCCGCTGCAGCGTCACGAGGGAAACCACACCTTCCCTCTTGAACCTCGACAAGGTCCTTCAAACCCTCGCAGCAACTCAAGAATTTCGCCGTCATACCCGTCTCCACTCGAGAGGAATGCCGAAGGTCCCGCCACCACTCAAGAGTGGCCCCGTTTCCCTGTCCTCCGCTCGAGATGATTGTTCCTTTCCCTGCTTCGGAGGGAATGGATTCCCGGTATTTCTGTCCCATTTGAAGAGGAGGCGCTCTCCACAGGAAAGTCTAAATGAACTCCAGGGTTTGTGCCTCCATTCCAAAGACTCCCAAATATCACAGCCCTCTCCAGAGGAACCTGACTTCCCTGCATTGCCTCAAATGTCACACCGATGATTGACTCACACCAAGGTGACACGTGGGACAGGTCTGTGGAATAGCCTCGAGGGAAAGACACAGTTCCCTGGGTCAACACGCCTGGAAGACAGAAACTGCTGCTACAGCTCAGGAGGCAAACTAACGTGCATGTCTACACTCGAGACGAGGCTTGAGACCCCTGTGGAGACTCCATAAGTATTCCAATTCCATGTCAGCGCTGGAGAGGAAACCTCCTTTCTGGTCCATTCTGCAGACGTGAAAATAGGACCCAACACCGACTGGAGGAGAATCCCGAGAGGGCCCTCGCACCTCTCATGGTGTCTGGCCTTTCATGAGGCCACACGAGCAGGTCCCTGAGGTCCCTGTCATGATTCAAGAGGAAGCTGCCGCAGCTCGAGAAAAACCAGGACGCTCTCCCCTCGTGTGAAGGACACCTTGGAAGTCAAGAGGGAAGGTGTGGTTTCTCTCGTGATGCCACAGCAGAAAAGGGCCTCATCTTGCCTGGAGTGGAGAACCTCCTCGTTTTATCGACTTGTGGCAGGTCCTCTCCGGTTACGATGGGGACATCAGGGAATGGCACGGGTGACCTCAGCAAAGGCCCTTCTCCATGCAAGTGGCGAGGGACCTCTCGGGAATCCACTCCAGTCGGTGCCGGGACCTATGTCCTCTTCTGGAGCGGAGGGCGGAAGCAGAGGTTTCGTCTCCAGTGCTGGCACGGTCTTTGGGGTTCCTCTGGAGTCTCCCCCGGGGAATCAGGCCTCATCGAGAATGGAGCCCTGCATGTCCGCTTGGCTTCCGAGCTGGAGCAGCAGTGTCAGGCTTCCTGTCGACTTGACACAGGGATCTGGGCCTTTCCCTCAAGGCTTTCCCACAGGGCTGTCCCACATGCCACCGTGGTGTGAGTCGATACTCTGGGTGACATTCGAGGCAGGACAGGGAATTCAGGTTCCTCGGGACTGGACTGAGACTTGTGGGGGTCTTTGGGAATGGTGGCACTAGACCTGGATTTCCTCTCGACTTTCCTGTTGAGAGCGCCTCACCTTGAGGTGTGACGGGAAGGCCGAGAAACCTGGACGGACGAAGCAGGGAATGAAACCCATATCTGGAGGGAGAGGCGGAAACCGGGGCTCCTCGGGAGTTTCCTGCAACCCGTGGTGTTCCTCTCGAGGGGAGAGGGGTATGTCAGAGAACTTGAGGTGCTCCAAGGCTGTGAAGGACCCCTTGCCGGTTCCAGTGGGAAGGTGTGATTTCCCTCGAGACGCCACAGCTGAAAGGGGGCTCATCTCGCCTGGAGGGGAGAGCCTCCTGGTTTTGGTCGAGATGTGGCAGCTTGCTTTCAATTTATGATGGGGAGCTCAGGGACCTGCTCATGTGGCCTCAGGAAAGGCCAGACACCATGCGAGGTGCGAGGGGCCTCTCGGGATTCTTTTCCAGTCGGTGCCGGGTCCTAAGTCCTCGTGTGGATCAGAGACCAGGAAGGGGGTTTCCTCTCCAGCGCTGACATGGATTTGGGGTACCTCTGGAGTCTGCACAGGGGTGTCAGGCCTCGTCTCGAGTGGAGACATGCACGTCAGCTTGCCTCCTGAGCTGTGGCAGCAGTGTCAGTCTTCCAGGCGTGGTGACCCAGGGATCTGGGTCTTTCCCTCGAGGCTTCTCCACAGGGCTGTCCCACGTGTCACCGTGGTGTGAGTCAATCGTCGGGGTGACAGTTGAGGCAGTGCAGGGAAATCAGGTTCCTCTAGAGAGGGCTGTGATCTTTGGGGGTCTTTCGGAATGGTGGCACGAACCCTGGAGTTCCTGTCGACTTTCCTGTGGAGTGCGCCTCCTCTTCAGGTGGGCTAGGAACACTGGGAAGCCATTCCCGACGAAGCAGGGAAAGGAACAATCATCTCGAGCGGAGGAGGGGGAAAAGGGTGACCTCTTGAGTGGTGGTGGGACCCATGGTGTTCCTCTCGAGTGGAGACGGGGATGACGGGGAACATTTTTAAGTTGCTGCGAGGGTTTTCGACCTTTTCGAGGTGGAAGAGCGAAGGTGTGGTTTCTCTCGTGACCCCGGAGCGGAAAAGGGCATCATCTTGCCTGGAGTGGAGTACCTCCGCGTTTTTCTCGACTTGCGGCAGGTCCACTCGAGTTACAACGGGAACCTCAGGGACCGGCAGGCGTGGCCTCAGCAAAGGCCCTTCTCCATTCGAGTGTCGAGGGACCTCTCGGGAATCCACTCCAGTTGGTGCCAGGACTGATGTCCTATACTGGAGCGGATGGCGGAAGCAGAGGTTTCATCTCCAGGGCTGGCACGGACTTTGTGGTTCCTCTGGAGTCTCCACAGGGGAATCAGTCCTTGTCTGCCATGGAGCCCTGCATGTCAGCTTTGCTTTCCAGCTATAGCCGAGTGTCCCGCTTCCTGTCGAGTTGCCTCAGGGATCTGGGTCTTTCCCTTGAGGCTTTTGCACAGGGCTGTCCCAAGTGTCACCGTGGTATGAGTCCATCCTTGGTGTGACAGTTGAGGCAGTGCAGGGAAATCAGGTTCCTCTCGAGAGGGCTGTGATATTTGGGGGTCTTTTGGAATGGTGGCACGAACCCTGGAGTTCCTGTAGACTTTCCTGTGGAGTGTGCCTTCTCTTCGATGGGCCAGGAACACCAGGAATCCATTGCCGACGAAGCAGGGAAAGGAACAATCATCTCGAGCGGAGGAGGGGGAAAAGGGTGACCTCTTGAGTGGTGGTGGGACCCTCGGTGTTCCTCGCGAGTGGAGACAGGGATGATGGGGAACTTCTTGAGTTGCTGCGAGGGTTTGAAGGACCTTTTCGAGGTTCAAGAGCAAAGATGTGGTTTCTCTCATGACGCCGGAGCGGAAAAGGGCCTCCTCTTGCCTGGAGTAGAGAACCTCCGCGTTTTTCTCGACTTGCAGCAGGTCCTCTCGAGTTACGACAGGGACCTCAGGGACTGGCACACGTGGCCTCTGCAAAGGCCCTTCTCCATGCGAGTGGCGAGGGACCTCTCGGGAATCCACTCACGTCAGTGCCGGGATTGATGTCCTCTTCTGGAGCACAGGGCAGAAGCAGAGGTTTCGACTCCAGGGCTGGCACGGAATTTGGGATTCCTCTGGAGTCTCCACAGGGAAATCAGGCCTCGTCGGCCATGGAGCCCTGCATGTCCGCTTTGCTTCCGAGCTGTAGCCGCAGTGTTGGGCTTCCTGTGGAGTTGACACAGGGATCTGGGTCTTTCCCTCGAGGCTTTACCACAGGGCTGTCCCACGTGCCACCGTGCTGTGAGTCGATACTCGGGGTGACATTCGAGGCAGTACAGGGAATTAAGGTTCCTCTGGACGGGACTGAGACTTGTGGGGGTCTTTTGGAATGGTGGCACTAGACCTGGATTTCCTCTCGATTTTCCTGTTGAGAGCACCTCCCCTTGAGGGGTGTGACGGGAAGGCCGATAAACCTGGACGGATGAAGCAGGGAATGAAACCCCTATCTGGAGGGAGGGGCAGAAAATGGGGCCCCTCGTGAGTTTCCTGGAACCCGTGGTGTTCCTCTCGAGTGCAGAGGGGTATGTCAGGGAACTTCTTGAGTTGCTCCAAGGGTGTGAAGGAGCCCTTGCAGGTTCAAGTGGGAAGGTGTGATTTCCCTCAAGACGCCACAGTTGAAAATGGGCTCATCTCGCCTGGAGGGGAGAGCCTCCTGGTTTTGGTGGAGATGCGGCAGCTTCCTTTCGATTTACGATGGGGACCTCAGGGACCTGCTCGTGTGGCCTCAGGAAAGGCCAGACACCATGCGAGGTGCGAGAGGCCTCTCGGGACGCTTCTCCAGTCAGTGCCGGATCCTAAGTCCTCGTGTGGATCGGAGAGAAGAAAGGAGGTTTCCTCTCCAGCGCTGACATGGACTTGGGGTACCTCATGAGTCTCCACAGGGGTGTCAGGCCTCGTCTCGTCTGGAGACATGCATGTCAGTTTGCCTCCTGAGCTGTAGCAGCAGTGTCACTCTTCCAGGCGTGTTGACCCAGGGATCTGTGTCTTTCCCTCGAGGCTTTTCCACAGGGCTGTCCCAAGTGTCACCGTGGTGTGAGTCAATCCTCGGTTTGATAGTTGAGGCAGTGCAGGGAAATCAGGTTTCTCTCGAGAGGGCTCTGATATTTGGGGGTCTTTTGGAATGGTGGCATGACCCCTGGAGTTCCTGTCGACTTTCCTGTGGAGTGTGCCTCCTCTTCCGATGGGCCAGGAACACCGGGAAGCCATTCCCGACGAAGCAGGGAAAGGAACAGCCATCTCGAGGGGAGGAGGGTTAAAAGGGTGACCTCTTGAGTGGTGGTGGGACCCTCAGTGTTCCTCTCGAGTGGAGACGGGGATGACGGGGAACTTCTTGAGTTGCTTCGATTGTTTGAAGGACCTTTTTGAGGTTCAGGAGTGAAGGTGTGGTTTCTCTCATGATGCAGCAGCGGGAAAGGGCCTCATCATGCCTGGAGTAGAGAACCTCCGCGTTTTTCTCAACTTGCGGCAGGTCCTCTCGAGCTACGACAGGGACCTCAGGGACCGGCACTCGAGGCCTCAGCAAAGGCCCTTCTCCATGCGAGTGGCAAGGGACCTCTCGGGAATCCACTCCAGTCGGTGCCCGGACCGATGTCCTCTTCTGGAGCACAGGCCAGAAGCAGAGGTTTCGTCTCCAGGGCTGGAACGGACTTTGGGGTTCCTCTGGAGTCTCCACAGGGGAATCAGGCCTCGTCTGCCATGCAGCCCTGCATGTCCGCTTTGCTTCCGAGCTGTTGCAGCAGTATCAGGCTTCCTGTCCAGTTGACACAGGGATCTGGGGCTTTTGCTCCAGGCTTTCCCACAGGCCTGTCACACGTGGCACTGTGGTGTGAGTCGATACTCAGGGTGACATTCGAGGAAGTACAGGGAAATCTGGTTCCTCTGGAGTGGACTGAGGCTTTTGGTGGTCTTTTGCAATGGTGGCACTACACCTGTTATTCCTCCCGACTTTCCTGTTGAGAGCGCCTCACCTTGAGGTGTGACGGAAATGCCTGGAAACCTTTACCAACGAAGCATTGAATGAAATCCTTATCTCGAGGGAAAAGTGGGAAACGGGCTCCTCCTGAGTTTGGTGGAACCCTCGGTGTTCCTCTCGAGTGGAGAGGGGTATGTCGGGGAACTGCTTTAGTTGCTACAAGGGTGTGAAGGACCCCTTCGAGTTTCAAGAGGGAAGGTGTGATTTCCCTCGAGATGCCACAGTGCAAAAGGGCGTCATCTCGCCTGTAGGGGAGAGCCTCCTGGTTTTTCTCGAGTTGCGGCAGGTTCCTCTGGAGTTACGATGGTGCCCTCAGGGACCTGCTCGTGTGACCTCAGGAAAGGCCAGACACCACGCGAGTTGCGAGGGGGCTCTCCGGATACTTCTCCAGTCAGTGCCGGTTCCTAATCCTCGTCTGTAGAGGAGACCAGAAATGAGGTTTCCTCTCCAGGGCTGACATGGATCTTGGGGTTCCTCTGGAGTCTCCACAGGCATGTTATCCTCATCTCGAGTGGAGACATGCATGTCAGTTTGCCTCCTGAGCTGTAGTAGCAGTGTCAGTCTTCCCGGTGTGTTGATACAGGGATCTGTGTCTTTCCCTCGAGGCTTTTCCACAGTGCTGTCACACATTTCATCGTGGTGTGAGTCGATCTTGGTGTGACAGTTGAGGCAGTTCGGGGAAATCAGGTTCCTCTGGAATGGGCTGTGATATTTAGGGGTCTTTTGGAATGGTGGCACGACCCCTGGAGTTCCTCTCGACTTGCCTGTGGAGAGCGCCTCCTCTTGAGATGGGATGAGATCACCGGGAATCCTTTTCCGACGAAGCAGGGAAAGGAACAATCATCTCGAGCGAGGAGGGGGAAACGGGGCTCCTGTTGAGTTTTGGCCTGACCCTCGGTATTCCTCTCATGTGGAGACGGGTATGTCGAGATCTTCTTGAGTTGCTGAAAGGGTGTGAAGAACATTTTTGTGGTTCAAGAGGGAAAGTGTGATTTCCCTGGAGATGCCAGAGCAGAAAAGGGCCTCACTCGCCTGGAGGGGAGAAGCTCATGTTTTTTTTTTCCTATTTACGGCCGGTTTCACTCAAGTTATGACGGGGACCTCAGGGACCCACTCCTATGGCCTCAGAAAAGGCCAGAGACCGTGCGAGTTACGAGGGGCTTCTCGGGAGAACTCTCCGGTCGGTGCCGGATCCTAAGTCCTCAACTGAATCTGTGGTCGGAAGCTGAGGATTCCTCTCCAAGGCTGCTATGCATCTTCTGGTTCCTCTGGAGTCTCCACAGGGGAGTCAGGCATCGTCTTGAGTGGAGTCATGCACGTCCGCTTTCCTTCTGAGCTGTAGCAGCAGTGTCAGGCTTCCCGTCGAGTTGATACAGGGATCTGTGTCTTTCCCTCGAGGCTTTCCCAAAGGGCTGTTACACGTGCCACCGTGGTGAGAGTCGATACTCAGGGTGACATTCGAGGAAGAACAGGGAAATCAGTTCCTCTGGAGTGGACTGAGACATTTGGTGGTCTTCTTGAATGCTGGCATGAACCCTGGAGTTCCACTCGACTTCCCTGTTGAGAGCACCTACACTTGAGATGCGACAGGAATGCCTTTCCCGACGAAGCAGGGAAAGGAACCTGCATCTTGAGGGTGAGGAAGGAAACGGGGCTCCTGTTGAGTTTGGTGGAACCCTCGGTGTTGATCTCGAGTGGAGAGGGGGTATGTCGGGGAACTTCTTGATTGCTAAAAGGGTGTGAAGGTTCCCTTTGATGTTCAAGAAGGGAGGTGTGATTTTTTTCGACACTCCACAGCGGAAAAGGGCCTCATCTTGCCTGGAGGGGAGAGCCTCCTGGTTATTTCAAGTTGCGGCAGGTTCCTCTCAATTTATGATGGGGTCTTCAGGGACCCCCTCATGTGGCCTCAGGAAAGGCCAATCTCCATGCGAGTGGCGACGGACCTCTCGGGAAACCACTCCAGTCGGTGCTGGGTCCTATGTCGTCTTATGGAACCGAGGTCGGAACCTGAGGTTTCCTCTCCAGTGCTGGCATGGATCTTGGGGTTCCTCTGGACTCTCCACAGGGGAGTCAGGCCTTGTCTCGAATGGAGCCCTGCATGTCCACTTTGCTTCTGAGCTGTAGCAGCAGTGTCAGGCTTCCTGTTGAGTTGACACAAGGATCTGGGTCTTTCACTCGAGGCTTTCCCACAGGGCTGTCACACGTGCCACCGTGGTGTGAGTCGATACTCAGGGTGACATTCGAGGCAGTACAGGGAAATCAGGTTCCTCTGGAGTGGACTGAGACATTTGGTGGTCTTCTGGAATGCTGACACGAACCCTGGATTTGCTTTTGACTTTCCTGTTGAGAGCGCTTCCACTTGAGATGCGACAGTAATGCCGGGTTTTCATTCCCGACGAAGCAGGGAAAGGAACCTGCATCTCGAGGGTGAGGGCGGAAACGGGGCTCCTCTTGAATTTGCTGGAACCCTCGATGTTGATCTCGAGTGGAGAGGGCGTATGTCGGAGAACTTCTTGATTGCTAAAAGGGTGTGAATGTTCCCTTTGACGTTCAGGAGGGAAGGTGTGATTTTCTTTGAGATGCCACAACGGAAAAGGGCCTCTTCTCGCCTGGAGGGTATAGCCTCCTGGTTATTTCAAGTTGGGGCAGGTTCCTCTGTAGTTACAACGGGGACTTCAGGGACCCGCTCGTGTGGCCTCAGGAAAGGCCAGTCTCCATGCGAGTGGTGAGGAACCTCTCGGGAAACCACTCCAGTCGGTGCTGGGTCCTGTGTCCTCTACTGAAGCCGAGATCGGAACCTGAAGTTTCCACTGCAGTGCTGGCATGGATCTTGTGTTTCCTCTGGAGTCTCCACAGGGGAGTCAGGCCTTGTCTCGAATGGAGCCCTGCATGTCCGCTTTGCTCTGAGCTGTATCAGCAGTGTCAGGCTTCCTGTCGACTTGACACAGGGATCTGGGGCTTTCCCTGGAGGCTTTCCCACAGGGCTGTCACACGTGCCACCGTGGTGTGAGTCGATCCTCAGCGTGACATTCGAGGCAGTACAGGGAAATCAGGTTCCTCTGGAGTGGAATGAGATTTTGGTGGTCTTTTGCAATGGTGGTACTACACCTGGAGTTCCTCTCGACTTTCCTGTTGAGTGCGCTTCCACTTGATATCTGATGGGAATGCCAGGTTTCCTTTCCCGACGAAGCAGTGAAAGGAACCTGCATCTCGAGGGTGAAGGGGAAAACGGGGCTCCTCTTGAGTTTGATGGAACCCTCGATGTGCCTCTCGAGTGGAGAAGGGTTGTCGGGGAACTTCTTGATTGATAAAAGGGTGTGAAGGTTCCCTTTTAGGTTCAAGAGGGAAGGTGGAATTTTTTTCGAGACGCCACAGTGGAAAAGGGTGTCATCTCGCCTGGACGGGAGAGCCTCCTGGTTATTTCGAGCAGCTTCAGGATGATCTCGAGTTACGATGGGGACTTTAGGGACCCGCTCGTGTGGCCTCAAGAAAGGCCAGTCTCCATGCGAGTTGCGAGGGGCCTCTCAGGAATCCTTTCCAGTCGATGCCGGGACCAAAGTCCATGTCTGGACCCGAGGCCGGAACCTGAGGAATCTTCTCCAGTGCTGGCATGGATCTTGGGGTTCCTCTGGAGTTTCCACAGTGGAATCAGGCCTCGTCTGGAGTGGAGACCTGCACGTCCAATTTCATTCCGAACTGTAGCAGCAGTGTCAGGCTTCCCGTCAAGTTGTCACAGGGATCTGGGGCTTTCCCTCGAGGCTTTCCAACAGGGCTGTCACACGTGCCACAGTGGTTTGAGTTGATACTCGGATGACAGCTAAGGCAGTGCAGGGAAATCAGGTTCCTCTGGAGTGGAATTAGACATCTGGGGGTCATTTGAATTGGCGGCACAACCCCTCGAGTTCTTCTCGACTTGCCTGTGGAGAGCACCTCCTCTTTGATGGGACAGGAACACCGGGAATCCATTCCCAACGAAGCAGGGAATGGAACAATCTTCTTGAGCAGAGGAGGGAAAACGGGGCTCCTCTTGAGTTGTGACTAGACCCTCTGTGTTCCTTTCGAGTGGAAATGGGTATGTCGGGGAAATTCTTCAGTTGCTGCGAGGGTTGAAGGACCTTTTCGAGGTTCAAGAGCGAAGGTGTGGTATCTCTCGTGATGCCACAGCGGAAAAGGGCCTCATCTTGCCTGGAGTTGAGGACCTCCTCGTTTTTCTCGACTTGCGGCAGATTCCTCTCGAGTTACGACGGGGACCTCAGGGACCCGCTCGCATGGCCTCAGGAAAGGCCATTCTCCATGCGAGTGGCGAGGGACTTCTCAGGAATCCACTCCAGTCTTACCCTGGTCCTATGTCCTCTTCTGGAGCCAAGGTCAGAAGCTGAGGTTTCCTCTCCAGTGCTGGCATGGATCTTGGGGTTTCTCTGGAGCCTCCACAGGGGTACCAGGCCTCGTCTCGAGTGGAGACATGCACGTCAGATTGCCTCCCGAGCTGTAGCAGCAGTGTCAGTCTTCCCGGCGTGTTGACACGGGGATCTGAGTCTCTCCCTCGAGGCTATTCCACAGGGCTGTCCCACGTGTCACCGTGGTGTGAGTCGATCCTCGGTGTGACAGTTGAGGCAGTGCAGGGAAATCAGGTTCCTCTGGAGTGGAATTAGACATTTGGGGCTCTTTTGGATTGGTGGCATGACCCCTCGAGTTCCTCTAACTTTCCTGTTGAGAGCGCCTCCACCTGAGGTGTGACGGGAATGCCGGGAAACCTTGACCAACGAAGCAGGGAATGAAACTCTTATCTAGAGGGAAAAGGGGGAAAGGGGGAAAGGAGGCTCCTCTTGAGTTTGGTGGAAAGTTCGATGTTCCTCTCCAGTGGAGCGTGGTATTTCAGGGAACTTCTTGAGTTGCTACAAGGGTGTGAAGGACCCCTTCGAGGTTCAAGAGGGAAGGTGTGATTTCCCTCGAGACAAAGCAGCGGACAAGGGCCTCATCTCGCCTGGAGGGGAGAGCATCCTGGTTTTTCTCGAGTGGCAGCAGGTTACTCTGGAGTTACGATGTGGACTTCAGAGACCTGCTCGTGTGGCCTCAGGAAAGGCCAAATACCAAGCGAGTTGGGAGGGGCCACTCAGGAATTGTTTCCAGTCGGTGCTGGGTTCAAAGTCCACGTCCTGAACCGACGCTTGAACCTGAGGATCCTCTCCAGTGCTCGCATGGATCTTGGGGTTCCTCTGGAGTCTCCACAGGGGAGTCAGGCCTCATCTCGAGTGGAGACCTGCATGTCCGCTTTCCTCCTGAGCTATAACAGCAGTGTCAGGCTTCCTGTCGAGTTGACAGAGCTATCTGGAGCTTTCCCTCGAGGCTTTCAAGCAGGGCTGTCACACGTGCCACCGTGGTGTGAGTTGATACTCGGGGTGACAATTGAGGCAGTACAGGGAAATCATGTTCCTCTGGAGTGGACTGACTTTTGGGGTTCTTTGGAATGGTGGCACTACACCTGGAGTTCCTCTCGACTTTCCTGTTTAGAGCGTCTCCACCTGAGGTATGACCAGAATGCCGGAAAACCTTGACCGACGATGCAGGGAATGAAAACCTTATCTCGAGGGAAAAGGGGGAAAAAGCTCTCCTCCTGAGTTTGGTGGAACCCTCGGTGTTCCTCTCGAGTGGAGAGGGGTATGTTGGGGAACTTCTTGAGTTGCTACAAGGGTGGGAAGGACCCTTTGGAGGTTCAAGAGGGAAGGTGTGATTTCCCTCGAGACACTGCAGCGGACAAGGGCCTCATCTCGCCTGGAGGGGAGAGCCTCCTGGTTTTTCTCGAGTTGGGGCAGGTTCCTCTGGAGTTACGATGTGGACTTCAGGGACCTGCTCGTGTGGCCTCAGGAAAGGCCAGACACAAAGCATGTTGCGAGGGGCCTCTCAGTAATCCTTTCCAGTCGGTGCCGGGTCCAAAGTCCACGTCTGGAACCAAGGCCGGAACCTGAGGATCCTCTCCAGGGCTGGCATGGATCTTGGAGTTCCTCTGGAGTGTCCACAGGGGAGTCAGGCCTCGTCTCGAGTGGAGACCTGCATGTCAGCTTTCCTCCCGAGCTATAACAGCAGTTTCAGGCTTCCTGTCGAGTTGACAGAGGTATCTGGGGCTTTCCCTTGAGGCTTTCATACAGGGTTGTCACACATGCCAACGTGGTGTGAGTCGATACTAGGGGTGACATTTGTGGCAGTGTAGGGAAATCAGGTTCATCTGGAGTGGAATTAGATATTTGGGGGTCTTTTGCATTGGTGGCATGACCCCTCGAGTTCCTCTCGACTTGCCTGTGGAGAGCGGCTCCTCTTAAGATGGAACAGGAACACCGGGAATCCATTCCCGATGAAGCAGAGAAAGGAACAATCATCTTGAGCCGAGGAGGGGGAAACAGGGCTCCTCTTGAGTGGTGGCGGGACCCTTGGTGTTCCTCCCGAGTGGATACGGGTATGTAGGGGATCTTCTTGAGTTACTGCGAGGGTTTGAAGGACCTTTTCGAGGTTCAAGAGGGAAGGTGTGGTTTCTCTCGTGACGCTGGAGCGAAAATGGCCTCATGTCGCCTGGAGTGGAGAACCTCCTGTTTTTTCTTGACTTGTGGCAGGTTCCTCTCGAGTTACCATGGGGACCTCAGGGACCTGCTTGCGTGGCCTCAGAAAAGGACAGTCTCCATCCGAGTGGCGAGGGACCTGTCGGGAATCCACTGCAGCCTGTCCCAGGTACTGTGTCCTCTTCTGGATCCGAGGTCAGAACCTGAGGTTTCCTCTCCAGTGCCAGCATGGATCTTGGGGTTCCTCTGGAGTCTCCACAGGGGAGTCAGGCCTCGTTTTGAATGGAGCCCTCGATTTGCTTCCGAGCTGTAGCAGCAGTGTCAGGCTTCCTGTCGAGTTGACACAGGGATCTGGGTCTTTCCCTCGAGGCTTACCCACAGGGCTGTCACACGTGCCACCATGGTGTGAGTAGATACTCAGTGTGACATTCGAGGCAGTACAGGGAAGTCAGGTTCCATTGGAGTGGAGTGAGACTTTTGGGGATCTTTTGGAATGGTGACACTGCACCAGGATTTCCTCTCGACTTTCCTATTGAGAGCGCCTTCACCAGAGGTGTGACGGGAATGCCAGGAAACCTTGACCGACGATGCAGGGATTGAAACCCTTATCTAGAGGGAAAAGGGGGGAACGGGGCTTCTCTTGAGTTTTCGGTGTTCCTCTCGAGTGGAGAGGGGTATTTCGGGTAACTTCTTGAGTTGCTACAAGGGTGTGAAGGACCCCTTCGAGGTTCAAGAGGGAAGGTGTGATTTCCCTCGAGACACCACAGCGGACAAGGTCCTCATCTCGCCTGGAGAGGAGAGCCTCTTGTTATTCTCGAGTTGCGGCAGGTTCCTCTGGAGTTTTGATGTGGACCTCAGAGACCTTCTCGTGTGGCCACAGGAAAGACCAAACACCATGCGAGTTGCGAGGTGCCTCTAAGGAATCCTTTCCAGTCTGTGCCGGGTCCAAAGACCACGTCTGGACTCGAGGCCGGAACCTGAGGTTCCTCTCCAGTGCTGGCATGGATCTTGGGGTTCCTCTGGAGTCTCCATAGGTGATGCAGGCCTCATCTCGAGTGGAGACCTGCACATGCGCTTTCCTCCCAAGCTGTAGCAGCATTGTCAGGCTTTCCGTTGAGTTGACACAGGGATCTGGGGCTTTCCCTCGAGGCTTTCATACAGGTCTGTCACATGTACCACCATGGTGTGAGTCGATGCTCGGGGTGACAGTTGAGACAGTGCAGGAAATCAGGTTCATTTAGAGTGTAATTAGACATTTGCGGGTCTTTTGGATTGGTGGTAAGACCTCTGGAGTTTGTCTCGACTTGCCTGTGGAAAGCACCTCCTCTTAAGATGGAACACGAACACCGGGAGTCCATTCCCGACGAAGCAGGGAAAGGAACAATCATCTCGAGCGGAGAAGGGGGAAACGGGGCTCCTCTTGAATTGTGGCGGGAATACTGGTGTTCCTCTCAAGTGGAGACGGGTGTGCCGGGGAACTTCTTGAGTTGCTGTGATGGTTTGAAGGACGTTTTCGAGGTTCAAGAGGGAAGGTGCCGTTTTTCTTCTGACATTGCAGCGCTCATCTCGCCTGGAGTGGAGAACCTCCTCGTTTTTTCCACTTGTGGCAGATGCCTCTCGAGCTACGACAGGTACATCAGGAACCTGCTGGTGTGGCCTCGGGAAATGCCAGTCTCCATGCGAGTGGCTACGGACCACTCGGGGATCCACTCCAGTCGGTGCTGGGTACAGTGTCCTCTTCTGGAGGCAAGGTCGGAACCTGAGGTTTCCTCTCCAGTGCTGGCATGGATCTTGGGGTACCTCTGGAGTGTACAGAGCGGGAGTCAGGCCTCGTCTCGAATGGAGCCCTGCATGTCCGCTTTGCTTCCAAGCTTTAGCAGCAGTGTCAGGCTTCCTGTCGAGTTGACACAGGGATCTGGGGCTTTCCCTCGATGCTTTCCCACAAGGCTGTCACACGTGCCACCGTGGTGTGAGTCAATACTCAGAGTGACATTCGAAGCAGTACAGGGAAATCAGGTTCCTCTGGAGTGGACTGAGACTTTTGGGGGTCTTTTGGAATGGTGGCACTACACCTGGAGTTCTTCTCGACTTTCCTGTTGAGAGCGCCTCCACCTGAGTTGTGACGGAAATGCCGGGAAACCTTGACCGACTAAGCAGGGAATGAAACCCTTATCTCGAGGGAAAAGGGGGAAATGGGGCTCCTATTGATTTGGTGGAACCTTTGGTGTTCCTCTCGAGTGAAGAGGGGTATGTCGGGGAACCTCTTGAGTTGCTACAAGGGTGTGAAAGACCCTTTGGAGGTTCAAGAGGGAAGGTGTGATTTCCCTCGCGACGCCAAAGTGGAAAAGGGCCTCATCTCGCCTGGAGGGAAGAGCCTCCTGGTTTTTCTCGAGTTGCGGCAGGTTCCTCCTGAGTTAAGTATGGACCTCAGGGACCTCCTCGTGTGGCCTCAGGAAAGGCCAGACACCATGCAAGTTTCAAGGGGCCTCTCAGGAATAATTTCCATTCGGTGCCGGATCCAAGTCCACATCTGGAGCCGAGGCCGGAATCTGAGGATCCTCTCCAGTGCTGGCATGGATCTTGGGGTTCCTCTGGAGTCTCCACGGGGAAGTCAGGCTTCGTCTTGACGAGACCTACAGGTAGGCTTTCCTCCCAAGCAGTAGCAGTAGTGTCAGGCTTCTGGTCGAGTTCACACAGGGATCTTGGGCTTTCCTTCAAAGCTTTCAAACAGGGCTGTCACACGTGCCACCGTGGTGTGAGTCGATACTTGGGGTGACAGTTGAGGCAGAGCAGGGAAATAAGGTTCATCTGTAGTGAAATTAGACATTTGGGGTCTTTTGGATTGGTGACACGACCCCTGGAGTTCCTCTCGACTTGCCTGTGGAGAGCGCCTCCTATTAAGATGGGACTGGAACACCGGGAATCCATTCCCGACGAAGCAGGGAAAAGAACAATCATCTCGAGCGGAGGAGGGTGAAACGGGGCTCCTCTTGAGTTGTGGCGAGACCCTCGGTGTTCCTCTTGAGTGGAGACGGGTGTGTCAGGGAACTTCTTGAGTTGCTGTGAGGGTTTGAAGGACCTTCTCGTGGTTCAAGAGGGAAGGTGTGGTTTCTCTCGTGACGCTGCAGCAGAAAAGGACCTCATGTCGCCTGGACTGGAGAACCTCCTCGTTTTTCTCGACTTGCGGCAGGTTTCTCTAGAGTTATGACGGGGACCTCAGGGACCCACTCGCGTGGCCCCCGGAAAAGCCAGTCTCCATGTGAGTCGCTACAGACCTCTTGGTGATTCGCTCCAGTTGGTGCCGAGTACTGTGTCCTCTTCTGATCCGAGGCCGGAACCAAAGGTTTCCTCTCCAGTGCTGGCATGGATCTTGGTGTACCTCTGGATTTCCACAGGGGAGTCAGGCCTCGTCTCGAATGGAGCCCTGCATGTCAGCTTTGCTTCCGAACTGTAGCAGCAGCATAAGGCTTCTTGTCGAGTTTACCCAGGGATCTTGTGCTTTCCCTCGAGGCTTTCCCACAGGGCTGTCACAAGTGCCACCGTGGTGTGAGTCAATCCTCAGGGTGACATTCAAGGCAGTACAGGGAAATCAGGTTCCTCTGGAGTGGACTGAGACTTTTGGGGGTCTTTTGGAATGGTGGCACTACACCTGGAGTTCCTCTCTACTTTCCTGTTGAGACCGTCTCCACTTGAGGTGTGACAGGAATGCCAGGAAACCGTTACCGACTAAGCAGGGAATGAAACCCTTATCTCGAGGGAAAAGGGGGAAACGGGGCTCCTCTTGAATTTGGTGGAACCCTCGGAGTTCCTCTCAAGTGGAGAGGGGTATGTTGGAGAACTTCTTGAGTTGCTACAAGGGTGTGAAGGACCCCTTGGAGGTTCAAGAGGGAAGGTGTGTTTTCCCTTGGGATGCCGCAGCAGAAAAGGGCCTCATCTCGCCTGGAGGGGAGAGCCTTCTGGTTTTTCTAGAGTTGCAGCAGGTTCCTCTGGAGTTACAACGTGGACCTCAGGGACCTACTCGTATGG
>SJYQ01002253.1:45067-116150 GCA_006410935.1 Redunca redunca
GATTGGGGGGCAGGAGGAGAAGGGGACGACAGAGGATGAGATGGTTGGATGGCATCACCAACTCAATGGACATGAGTCTGAGCAAGCTCCGGGAGTTGGTGATGGACAGGGAGGCCCAGCGTGCTGCAGTCCATGGGGTCATAAAGAGTTGGACATGACTGAGTGACTGAACTGAGCTGAATTGATGTGCTAGATACATAAGTATAGTTGTAGGAATTAAGTAGAAATAGAAGAGATTTCCAGAGGGACAGGAGATAGTCACATGGAAGAAGAGGATGAACTCATATTTGAAGGTTAAGTGGAATTTGGAGATCTGCAGTGGACGTGTCTTTGTAGTCTGAAGTAGCCCTCTTGTCACAGATAACTACAGAGATATGAATGAGCAAAACTTTGACTGTTGGTTATTTAAGGGACCAGTATACATAGTTGCCTTTTTTCATTTGCTCATCCACGTCTTTTTGATGGAAACTCTTAAGAGATACAGTGAATGTGAGGTCTGGTCATGTGTTATTTGTTACTAGGTTTTAATTTTCAACCTCAAACCATAAAAACATTATGAGTTTTTATTATAAATAATAAATGTTAAATAAATTAATTTTGGAATCAAGCAGATCTGTATTGGAACTGGCTTTGTCATTTATTAACTGTGTTTCCTTGGACTAATTATTTCTCCTAGTTTCAGGTTCCTTGTCTTTAACATGAGAATAGTGATGGTTGTTATCAGGATTTAGTGAGGTCATTCATATAAATACTTGTAATGGAGCCTGGAACAGATTGAACCCTCCATAAATGTTGGTTACCCTTATATGTTATGTCATGAAGGTGGAATGGCAGTTGGATTAAAATATATTGTGTATTTAGCTTTCTGACATAAAATTGTTCATTTGTTTTTCTCACAGATTCTTATAACTGAAGAAAAGCTACATTCAAGTGTGAAAAGTGAAAGTGTAAGTGTTAGTCGCTCAGTCATGTCCAACTCTTTGTGACCCCCTGACTGTAGCCTGCCAAGCTCCTCTGTCCATGGAATTCTCCAGGCAAGAGCACTGGAGTGGATTGCCATTCCATTCTCCAGGGGATCTTCCTGACCCAGGGGTTGAACTCGAGTCTCTTGCATTGCAGGCAGATTCTTTACTGTCTGTTCCTTCATAGTATGGTCCTGTATTCATTACTTAAGTATCATTTTATTTAGTCATTGCCCACATGATAGCAAACATCTGGATAAAAATTGAACAAGGATTAAATGTGGATAACTGACTTTATCTTAATGGCTATGCTGCATCGATTGGATGACCTTGCCTGAATTAACTATGTCTGTTTCCTTCCCCAACTTTTTAATCTGGATCTTTTCTTTTTTCGTCTCCATTATCCCTGTCCTGCTGAAGTTGGCATCTTCTCCCAGTGGTTTATCTTTTGTGGGTTTTGTTCTGGAAGGGAGCTTTGCCTGATCAGTTTTGAGGCTTTGTAGAAACCAAGCTCCTACAGTCCCTTTAGATGTTGCTGAGAACCTCTTGCAGGACATATGGAAATGTATTGAATTCATCTGATTTTCAGCCACTGTCTTCACATCAGCCTATTGTGTTTTCCAGTGAGTAATGTTTTATTTAGTTGTAAAGTTGTGTCTGACTCTTTTATAGCCCCATGGACTGTAGCTCACCAGGCTCCTCTGTCCATGAGATTTCCCAGTACAAGAGTAAAGCTGTGACAAACTTAGACAGCATATTAAAAAGCAGAGACATTACTTTGCTGACGAAGGTCTGTCTAGTCAAAGCTGTGGTTTTTCCAGTAGTTGTCTATGGATGTGAGAGTTGGACCATAAAGAAAGCTGAGCACTGAAGAATTGATGCTTTTGAACTGTGGTGTTGGAGAAGACTTGAGAGTCCTTTGGACTGCAAGATCAAACCAGTCAATCCTAAAGGAAATCAACCCTGAATATTCACTTGAAGGACTGATGCTGAAGCTGAAGCTCCAATACTTTAGCCACTTGATGTGAAGAACTGACTCATTTGAAAAGACCCTGATGCTGGGAATGATTGAAGGCGGGAGGAGAAGGGGACGCAGAGGATGAGATGGTTGGATGGTATCACCAACTTGATGTACTTGAGTTTGAGCAAGCTCTGGGAGTTGGTGATGGACAGGGAAGCCTGGTGTGCTATAGTCCATGGGGTCACAAAGAGTCGGACATGTCTGAGTGACTAAACTGAACTGAACTGAGAAACCCATTACTGGAGTTGGTTGCCATTTCTTCCTCCAGGGGATCTTCCCGATCCAGGGATCAAACCCACGTCTCCTGCATTGGCGGGTGGATTCTTTACCACTGAGAACTTGGCAAGTTTTGGATTTTCCTGTTCTCAGATCCATCAGATACTCTTTGCTTCTTTCTCTTTCCTCCTGCGTTGCAGGGGATTCTACATGGGACTTGTGACTGCTGGTGGCTTATTCCTATCTACTCATATTTTCAGGTTCCTGGGGAAATCTCATCACTTAATTCTTAATGTAAATATTGTTTGTAAGTTTTTGGTGTTTTTATCCTAGTTGCTCTGTTTTTATGGAGGGTTTGGGGAGATTTAAAAGTGATATTCTGGCTGCTATTGTGTCCTCAGAATTCTTCCCTGATCAGAATGTTTTTCACATTTATCTCTCCATTTGAGACATGGCCAACAGTTTTCTGGAAGCTCTGACCCAAAGGTTAATGAAATGGAAACTAGATTGGGATAAAGGAAACTATCCTAGTTGGAGGTGGCTTCCTAGTGGAGTTATTTTTAATGGAACCATTTAATTTTTCTGGATGTGTCTGTGGCTTAGGATATGCTACTTCCTTATTATTTAATTTTCAATTTTGGCTGTGTCTATATCATTTTTATGTATTTCAGGTGTGCCAAGAGTCAATGTCTGCTCCTCTGTCCAATAAACATTATAATTACTCAAAATTTTTTGATACAGCTCTTTTAGCTTAAAGTTCAGGTATTGGTCTTATTCCTTATCCAGAATTGTAAAGGGATCTTACTTGTTTCCATGTTGAGCATGTTTTTCTGATTTGTTGAGCTGAGATTATCTTCTTTTCTTTTCCTGATCACTTGTTTTTCTTGGTCTTTAAAATCATTGAAGTTGGAGATGGAGGAGGTGAAAAGCTTTTTAGAGTTTTCATTGCCTTTAAACCTAGAAAGTGTCAATTAAACCAATCTATTATCTTTTGGAATTTTTCCTCTTTTTCTGAGGAAATTAATCACTGTAGAAATAAACATGTCATCTGGTCATTTGAAACCTTATAGATTTTTGTTCAAGTTTAAAATTGATTAGAAGTAGTGCCAGTAGTGGTGTGGGGTGAGTGAGAAAGGAAAGGAGCAGAATTAATTATCTCCTGAAATCTATCCTTCTCCAAGGGCATCTTCTTCAACATCATTATTTTGAGTGTATTGTTAGACCTCACCACGGAAGACAAGTGTATTAGCAGTTTTACCTGATTCACGAGAGAGTAAAATAGGAATCTGAGAAATTCTTAAAAGTCTAGGAATATATATTATAATTAGTTCCCCAAAGTCTTCCTTGTGTTCAATGTTCTGCCATAGAAGTAGCTGAACTTTTATGAGCAGTCATCATTAATGACCTATAATCTCTCTTACAATAACAGTTTTCACTTAATTTTCAGAGAGATGCTGAAAGCTCTCATTTTGGAAAGTAGAGAAATGACTACTGACCACACACATTTTTGTGCAGCAGTGGCCTTTGATGTACTTGGATGCTTTATAGGAGAGGTTTTTCTCCTTATTTGACTTCACTGTTTTGTCCCATTACACCCCCTGTGCTCCTCTCTAGAGTTGCTGTGAGTGGTACACAATTCATGACTGCTTAATTCCCCATTCCCCACCCTTGCCAAGCTCTTGTCTACAGACTGAAAAGTCTCCTAGCATCAATTTTGTTAGTAGAAGTTTGTTTCTCCATTTTTATCTAGCTCAAAACTCAGTTCTTGCACAAAGTCTTCTGTTGAATGCTATTTATGCCCTCTGAGATGCCATTGGGACAGCATCGCTTTGCACATATATTTTTGATTTGAATAATAATGCTTCTCGCTGCATTTAGTATACCTTTTAGTCCAAACTGAGCTCTTACTTCACTTTCATGCATCGGAGAAGGAAATGGCAACCCACTCCAGTGTTCTTGCCTGGAGAATCCCAGGAATGGGAGAGCCGGGTGGGCTGCCATCTATGGGGTCCCACAGAGTCGGACACGACTGAAGCGACTTAGCAGCAGTAGTAGCAGATACAACTAACCTATTACCAATTAACCTATTACCTTTCCTTGTAGGAATACCAGTAAGAAAACCTCATGTATCAAACATCTATATTTATTAACATTTTGAGGGTTTGAGGGTAAAACAAATGCTTTATGAAAACAAAAGATGGATGAGTTATGAATTGAGTTTTATACTGTAATTTAGTTGTATGCATACCAACACAAATAAAACATATAGTGATAACTCTATAAATGCCTTTTGGACGACGAAATAGCTGCTGTGTGTTGTTGTGTGCCACGTGTTCTGCTTAGGAACCTGGATTATCTTGTTTTATCTTTCCCATACTTGGAAGTATGTGGCTTAGTGGTAAAGAGTTTGATCCCTGGGTTGGGAAGAGCCTCTGAAGGAGGGCATAGCAATCCACTCCAGTAATCTTGCCTGGAGGATCCCATGGATGGAGGAGCCTGGCAGGCTACAGCCCATAGGGTCTCAAAGAGTTGGACATGACTGAAGTGACCTAGTACACTCATGCACTATTAATATACTCATTTTACATGCAGGTGATGACCTTGGTGCTTAAAGAAGCTAGGTAACTTGCCAAAGATCACCGAGATAATAAATGGCAGAGTTCTGGTTCAGTAGTTGCAGCACATGGGCTTAATTGTCCCTCGGCATGTGCGATCTTAGTTCCCTGACCAGTGATCAAACCTGGGTCCCCTGCGTTGGAAGTAGGATTCTCAACCACTGCACCACAGGAAAGTCACCAGAAAACACTTCTTAAAAGGGAGATTTTTGGAATTAATTTTAATAAGGGTGTGGCGGACATAATAATGGCTCATGAAAAGTGTCCATGTCCTAGTCTGTGGAATCTGTGAATGTGTTAGGTTGCATGGCAAAGAGGAATTACGGTTGTATATGAAATTAAGTTGCTAATCAGATGACCTTGAGATGTTGAGATTATCCTGGAACATCAGAGAGGGAGTCAGTTCAGTTACTCAGTTGTGTCTGACTCTTTGCGACACCATGGAATGCAGCCCACCAGTCTTCCGTGTCTATCACCAACTCCCAGAGCTTGCTCAAACTCATGTCCATCGAGTCAGTGATGCCATCCAACCATCTCATCCTCTGTCATCCTCTTCTCCTCCTGTCTTCAATATTGCCCAGAATCAGGGTCTTTCCAGTGAGTCAGTTTTTCCCATCAGGTGGCCAAAGTATCGGAGTTTCAGCTTCAGCATAAATCCTTCCAATAAATATTCAAGACTGATTTCCTTTAGGATTGACTGATTTGATCTTTTTGCAGTCCAAGGGACTCTCAAGAGTCTTCTCCAACACCACAGTTCAAAAGCATCAGTTCTTTGGTGCTCAGCTTTCTTTAGAGTCCAAGTCTCACATCCATATATAACTACTGGAAAAACCATGACTTTGACTAGATGGACTTTTGTTTGCAAAGTAATGCCTCTGCTTTTTATTATGCTATTTATGTTGGTCATAGCTTTTCTTCCAAGGAACAAGTGTCTTAATTTCATGTCACCATCTGTAGTGATTTGGGAGCCCTCCCAAAAAAGTCTGTCACTGTTTCCATTATTTCTCCATCTATTTGCCTTGAAGTGATGGGACCGGATGCTATGATCTTAGTTTTCTGAATGTTGAGTTTTAAGCCAACTTTTTCACTCTCCTCTTTCACTTTCATCAAGAGGCTCTTTAGTTCTTCTTTGCTTTCTGCCATAAGGGTGGTGTCATATCTGAGATTATTGATATTTCTCCCTGCAATCTTGATTTCAGCTTGTGTGTCATCCAGCCTGGCATTTCGTGTGATGTACTCTTCATATAAGTTATGCAGGGTGACAATATACAGCCTTGATGTACTCCTTTCCCAGTTTGGAAGCAGTCTGTTGTTCCATGTCCATTTCTAACTGTTGCATCTCGACCTGTATACAGATTTCTTAGGAGGCAGGTCAGGTGGTCTGGTATTCCCATCTCTTGAAGAATCTTCCGCAGTTTGTTGTGATCCACACAGTCAAAGGCTTTGGTATAGTCAATAAAGTAGAAGTAGATGTTTTTTGGGAACTGTCTTTTTCAGTGAGCCAAGGGATGTTGGCAATTTGATCTCTGATTCCTCTGCCTTTTCTAAATCCAGCTTGAACATCTGAAAGTTCACAGTTCACATACTGTTGAACTCTGGCTTAGAGAATTTTGAGCATTACTTTACTAGTGTGTGAGACGAATGCAATTGTGCAGTAATTTGAGCATCCTTTAGCATTGCCTTTCTTTGGGATTGGAATGAAAACTGACCTTTTCCAGTCCTGTGGCCATTGCTGAGTTTTCCAAATTTGCAGGCATATTGAGTGCAGCACTTTCACAGTATCATCTTTTAGGATTTGAAATAGCTCAAGTGGAATTCCATCACCTCCACTAGCTTTGTTCATAATGATGTTTCCTAAGGCCCATTTGACTTCTCATTCAAAGATGTCTAGGCTCTGGGTCAGTGATCTCACCATCATGATTATCTGGGTCATGAAGATCTTTTTAGTATAGATCTTTTGTGTATTCTTGCCATGTCTTCTTAATATTTTGCTTCTTTTAGGTCCATATGAGTTCTGTCCTTTATTGTGCCCATCTTTGCATGACATGTTCTCTTGCTATCCTTAATTTTCTTGAAGGAATCTCTAAGTCTTTCCCCTTCTATTGTTTTCCTCTAGTTCTTTGCATTGATCACTGAGGAAGGCTTTCTTATCTCTCCTTGCTGTTCTTTGGAACTCTGCATTCAAATGTATGTATCTTTCCTTTCCTCCTTTGCTTTTCACTGAGAACCCCATGAACAGTATGAAAAAGTAAAAAGAGAGGGAGAGTCTCATTGTAATCACAGTAGTGGAAGAGGGAAACCAAAGTCCACACCATTGTGATCTGAGAAGGACTAGATGTGTTGTTGACTTTGAGGGTGGAAAGGGATCATAAGAGCAGGAATGAAGACTCCCTCGAGAAGCTGGAAAAGACAAGAAATATGTTCTCTAAAGCTTCTGGGAAGGAACACAGCCCTGCTGACATCTTAATTTAGCCCAGTGAGGCCTTGTGGGACTTCTAACATACAGATATGTAAGATAATAAATTCATATTATTTTATGCCATTGAGTTGCTGGTAATTTGTTACAGCCACAATAGAAAACTGATACATGAAGTTAAAAGAAATGAGGGGAGGGCGATTTCAAATAATAAATTAATACTTTAATTTACCCTGGGATCATTTACCCTGCAAACCTTGAAGTACACGAAGGCTGTAATTGTCATGTCTGAATGTTTGAAAATTTAATTCATTCCTTTGGAGCTTTGGTGGGTGCCATCCTGACTTTTTGATTTTGTAATTATGGGGTCGACGCAGAAGCACATTATACACAGAGAGTGAGTACAGGGAATGTGTGTGGTGTGCTATTGGTACCCATTCGGAGCCAGGTCTTGATGGCCTAGAACGTATCTGAACTTCAATGAGTGGCATGCCAGCCCTGAGATACGTGGTATGTCCGTAGAGACCCTGTTCCTTTGTGTCTCTGGGAACTTATCAGGCTATCACTATGCTGGTTATGGAGGCTTGGCAAGAAACAGGAGTACCTATCTGACTGGTTTGTTTATCTTATCCATTTTCTATAGTATTTTTTGTTTTACTTATCTCCCGGTTCTCATATTAAAACCTTTACATTTGCTATCATATTTTTAATTCCCTAGAACTAACTTTTGATTTCTGAATGATGACAAAGTTCCACTGAGCCCCTTTTTTGGCTATTCCTCTCCCCTGGGCTCCCAGCCCAATTTTAGCAAGAATCCTGCTAAGCTAGTTTAGGGAGAATCCCCCCATCCTTGCTATCCAGTCAAATTCCTCATCTCCCCAACCTTTGATGCCTAACAGATTTCTTCTCAGTGATTCTGCACCTACTGACTCCCTCATCCTGCCTGTGCTATACATCCTCAGCTGCTTCCAGGTGAGAGAAGTGGGTGCTCAGTTGTGTCTGACTCTTTGTGATTCCTTGGACTGTAGCTCACCAGGCTCCTCTGTCTATGGGATTATCCCAGCAAGAATACTGGAGTGGGTTGCTATTTCCTCTTCCTGGTCAGTGGCTCAGTGGTAAAGAATCCTCCTGCCAATTTGGGAGACACAGGTTTGATCCCTGGGTCGGGAAGATGCCCTGGAGGAGCAAACGGCAGCCCACTCCAGTATTCTTGCCTGGGAAATCCCATGGACAGAGGAGCCTGGAGGGCTACAGTCCGTTTGGGGTCACGAAGAGTCGGACACAACTTAGCGACTGAGCACACACATACTTCCCTGTTGTATTTGGAGTTCAGTTCTGTCTTTCTTCCGTACTGCAAGTAGTCTTGATCCTTGTTGCAATAATCCTGGATAAAGTCTTCCTCGTCTGTTTAACTATCCAGTGGAATTTCTCTTTGACAGTGCTTCTTTCATATAGACTTTGCCCCTTTCTTCTCTTATTAATCAGAGAACATTAATGATGGGCTTTTTTATTTTTAAAGTTTTTTTCCCCTCTGCATTAAAAACAAATTATTTATTTGGCTGCACCAGGTCTTACTTGCACCATGTGGGATCTTTAGTTGCATCACGTGGGATCTAGTTTCCTGAGCAGGAATTGAACCTGGGCACCCTGCATTGAGAGTTTGAAGTCTTAGCCACTGGACCACCAGGGAGGTCCCTCTGCAGTTTTAAAAGTACACTTAGATTTATTTGAGAATTTTTTCCCCTGTTTTTCATATTTAAGAAGGAGACACAAAAGTTCTTATTGGAAGTTCCGTATGTGACTTGTCAACTGCAGGGCTTTAGTGTAGGATGGTAGGTGAGGTCATTTCCATCATCCCTGCCTCTTTTTACAGTCCCCTGTCAATACCCGTGGCTCCATTCTCTGGGGCTGGTGTGTTTTTCCAGAGAGAAATTTCCCAAACTCTTGCCTGTTGGGAAAGATATAAAAGATTAGTTATGTGAGTTCTGGATGCAAGGGTGAATGAGAAACTGGGACTCTCACCTTTCAATATGTGGCTTTTATGTCATCACCCTATCTAAAGGGTGGTGTCCATTTTTCTCTGTGTCCCAGGTATCCCTCAGCCATCATCCCTTCCATTCCCTATCACTAGAAAGTGAATCTAGAGTCCTCTGTAGGTTAGGGAGGATCTTGAGCAGTCTTATGTAGACTCCCAGTCAATCTTCCTGTTTTTAACCCTGCCTGATTTCCCATTCTTTTGGAGGTCCATTCTAGTCTACTGAGTCTTTTAATCATTCTGAGGGAGTGATTGGTTGGCTTCTTGGTTTCTTTCAATGCTGTTTTAGTATTGAAATTTCTCAGGTCTGCTAAGTCAGGATGATATGTCTATCTGCTCTCCATCCTCCAATATTTTGTTTCTGTCTTCCCCCCAACTGTTTTTTGGTCTTTCCTAAAAGTAAAGCATCAGAAAGTGTTCAATGCATCATGTTTAACTGGAAGTAAATGTACATTTTAGAAAGGTTTCAAGATAATAGCTAATTATCTTCTGATTTCCTCTCAGTCAATAAGAAATTCAATTTACCTTAATGTCCCAGTTCCTCCCAACAAACATAGAATTAGTAAATGGTGATGGAATGATTGATTTATTATGCAAATAGACACACTGTGTTTCCTTGACTCTTTTTAAAGGACATAAAGGAGTACTATATTAAATAAATCCAATTGAAGGCAAAGTACTCACAACAGAGTATAAATTACATAAATAGGAACTGCCTCACCCAGCATATTGCATTAAAGCTGAGGATTATCTCAGTAATCACCTAACAATAGGGGTCCATATTGATTTTAGCTACTAATTATGTCAGGGATGTGCCCCCGAGTTAGAATTTTAAATCTAATTCTGTTTAATCTGAAAGCACTTCATGAACTCTGAGTTGTAATTTAAACAGAAAGGATTACAAACCCTGGCAAAACAACAGATCTGAGTAGTTTATCCCACAAGAACTGATTAAGAATGCTTTCATCATCTTTTGTGATGACAGAGTTTGGCTTTGTATTTTGGACCAAGGAGTCACAAACTGGAATACTGAAGGCTAACCCAAGTGGAATAAAGCCTCCAACAAAGTGAGAATTAGTAGATGATGATGGAACTATTCAGTCATTAATATTGGATATTTCCCTTGTTTTCCAAGAACATTTGATTATAATTTAAGGAGTAAAGTAAAAAAAAAAAAAGAACCAAGAGTAAACATGGAGGAATATAATGAACTCCTGTTTGGTAAAATCCAGGACTCATCTTTCTCTGGAATAATGCTTCAAATCTCTGCCTTCTTGTTAAAGGATACAGAGGTAAACACTGATGGCAGCTTTTTCTCAAAGCCAAGCCTGATTCTTGGCTCAATCTTATCATGTTCTTCATTTACATAAATTTGATAGTGGCTGAGATTTTTGAGATGTATTTTAGGTCATTATTGATCAGCTCAGCCACCTAAAGGACCTTGTTTAAAATAGGGTCCTGAGACGTCATTTGAACATTTCATTTTCTTGGATGTTTAGATCTAAAACAGGGCTTAAAATATCTCGTTGGTAGATAGATACGAATTTTTGGCTGTCGAGGAGACGTAGAAGATTAGTTGAATAGACTATTGCTTCACTCCATTCTGAATACATGTTTTAATGTTCCAGAACATTTCCAAATTTTAAAAAATGATTCTTATTGAAAACAGAGTTCCGTAAGTTGATGCCAGGTGGTGAGGAGCATAAATTTCTAAAGCATCCTGTGGTACATATCTGTTTTGATGAGGAATATAACCTTTAAAAATATTCTTTTGATAAGCCGCTTTTACCCGTAAAATAAAATTTATGTTCAGATACTCTTTCAACAAAGCCAAATAGTTTTCCATACAAGGAAAGGTATACTATTAACTGATGTTCATGCTGTGTCTTAAGTTCCAATACAATGAAACAGACTTAAAAGTTTTTTGAACTACCTTTGTCAAATACAGTTAGACTATTGCATTGTCAATATTTCAGTCTGCCAAGTATGTATCAGTCAAGTGTTTAACATTCATGGGTTACAGAAAAACATGTTTTCTTGTTTACTTTTATGAAATACCTATCATAGTGCCTGTCAAATGATAGATGCCTATTTAACATTTTTCTGGACTTCATACCTGTTCAATTTTGAAAAATAAAAAGTCTTCAGAAATAAATTATTAAGCAAAACTTAAAGCTTTCAGACAAGTGAAGATGAAGCTATGTTCAAACCATAATCTTAAAGTAAATACATTATTACTTACTCTTAGGCACAATTGATAGTTAGTACTAGATGTAAAATATCAACAATACCAGTTGGTGTATACCAGCCACTGTTCTGAATACTCACCCCTCTCTCTGTCTTTAGCATCCTGGGCCTACCTACAACCCACCAATTAAAGAATTACAGCCTGGCACAACAGGCAGTTTTCATGGCCTAGAGTCTGTTCTGATTGACAGATGTCTGAGATATTCTGTTAATATCTTGATTATCACCCTCTTCACTCACCAGCTGATATTTGCTTAGGGAATGCAAATAAATTTCCATAGTAGCTGGGTACAGATTTTATTAGTATGCAAATCATTTTTGGGGGGGAGGGTGGATGAATGGAATAGAATGTAGCATTTCCCAAGGTCTTTTTTCATGGAAATATTGTTAGTTGACTTGAAAAATGCTGGATTGAGCAAGGTTACACCTATTATTTTGGTTAGTTGCTCAGTTGTGTCTGATTCTTTGCGACTGGATGGACTGTAGCCCGCAAGCTCCTTTGTCCATGGGATTTCCCAAGCAAGAATACTGGAGTGAGTTGCTATTTCCTTCTCCAGGGGAAATCTTCCCGACCCAGAGATTGAACCTGGGTCTCCTGCATTGCAGGCAGATTCTTTACCATCTGAGCCATTATTTTGGTGTAAAACCTAAAATATATGACTTTATATTTTAAATCCCTAGGAATGGATATCTCTTATTTCCCAAACTTACTTTACTCTAAAACACTTTTTCCCCCTCATGGGACACCAATTAATATCAATTGATATAGTGTATATTAAAACTCTAAATATTTGGGATAGCCCTTGGTGCTTCTCACGTATGTGTGTGTGTGTGTGTGTGTGTGTGTGTGTGTGTATGCTGGCTTTATTCACTGTTTTTGAATTATCAGTTTTATGGCAAGGCAGAAGAAAAATTAATGTTGATCAAGGCAAAGAAAAGTTAGAGCTGCCTATTGTAGTCAGAGTAGGCTAGGTCAAACTGTTGTTCAGTTGCTCAATCATGTCTAACTCTTTGCAACCCCATGGACTGCAGCACACCAGGCTTCCCTGTCCTTCACTGTCTCCCTGAGTTTGTTCAAATGCATGTCCACTGAGTCAGTGGGAACACCCGATACCCAAACCCTAGTTGGTTTGATACAGCAGTGGCTCGCTCATGCAAAAGCTTCTGTGTTCCAGACACTGTCCTTCAAGTCGTGACCCAGAGACATGGCTGCTTTTTTCTTACTTGGAGGAGCTGATGGACTGTTTGGTGAGCCTTGATGTTTCTGCTGAAAGTGTATTGCAAAAATCAGTATTATGTAGTTTAGTATGTTGATTGTCCTTCATGTTGGTAAATAAATAATAAGCTATTTGCTGCTGCTGCTGCTGCTAAGTCGCTTTAGTCGTGTCTGACTCTCTGCGACCCTAGACGGCAGCCCACCAGACTCCCCCGTCCCTGGGATTCTTCAGGCAAGGACACTGGAGTGGGTTGCCATTTCCTTCTCCAATGCATGAAGGTGAAAAGAAAAAGTGAAGTCGCTCAGTCATGTTTGACTCTTAGCGACCCCATGGACTGTAGCCTACCAGGCTTCTCCATCCATGGGATTTTCCAGGCAAGAGTACTGGAGTGGGGTGCCATTGCCTTCTCTGAACAAGCTATTTACCTTCCTCCAAAAGTACTTTTTCCATTCTGCACATTAGCCATGGGAAAGTATCAACCGGCTTTGCTTAGCTCACTCTTAGAGTATCTATCATTTTGCCATTACACGCTTAGGTGTTTAGTTCAGGTTTTTAAGTATCCAGTCAACGCTGTAGACACATAGAGTTGAGAATTTGGTTGTCTGATTTCTTGCTTTTTGGCATCTTGTTTACATATCAGTATTGTTCATTTCAACATTACTTATTCTTTATGACTGGTTAATTTATTTGTGGATACTTAAACAAAAACTCTACGTTTTTTTCCCTAAACATGAGAAGTGCTTTCTCTTATCATAATTATTTCCTAAAAGACTTGCCAAGTGAGAGATCTTCCCCGATTTTGTCAAAACTGACGGTCTGTTTTGAAGAGTCTTGTCTTTTGTTATCAAGGGGATAGTGCAAAGGGCATGAACACCGACAGAACTTCACAAGAGCAGCATGTGGTATCCTGTGGTGCCTCTAAATCAATTGTTATTAATTTTTCAGTTTAGTGAGTAGCACATCCACCCACAGTTATTCAGATGTTAAGAAAGCCTCCAGTATTACCAGTATTACCTCCTGCCTCTTCAACACTTTATTGGGAGGAAGGGAGCTGACCTTAAACTGGTGTGAACTGAGGCTCAGAAATGCTGTGATGAGGGACGAGATGAGTCCCTTCCACTCATTACTTAAATATCTTTCCAAAGTGATTTGAACTTAACATAGTACACTCATATAGTTTTTCTTTATGGTGCTGTAAGGGACGAAAAATATTTTTTCCTTCTGCCTTTCTAAGTTCTTGGTGGGTCCCAATCACAAGACGGATGGACAAGAAAAAAGCATATAGATGTATTTTTTTTTTGCAACTTTTTATTTTGTATTGGCGTATAGCCAATTAATAATATCGTGATAGTTTTGGGTGGACAGCAGAGGGACTCAGCCATACATACGTATGTATCCGTTCTTCCCCAAACTCCCCTCCCATCCAGGCTGCCACTGAACATTGAGCAGAGTTCTCTGTGCTGCACTGTCCGTTCTTGTTGTTAGCCATTTTAAGTAGAGCAGTGTGTACAAGTCGATCCCATACTCCCTAACTAAGTTTCCCTTTCCCGCATCCTTCCCCCTCAACCGTAAGTTTGTTCTTTAAGTCTGTGAGTCTGCTGCTGTTTTATAAATAAGTTCATTTGTATCATTTCTTTTTAGATTCTGCATATAAGGGGTGTCATATGATATTTCTCCTCTGCTGGACTTCTCTCAGCCTTCAGATGTATTTAATATAACATTTACATGACATGAGAACCTTGATAAAAAAATAAAGACGAAAAAGCAGTTATCATATGAGGTTTGATAAAGAATAGAAAGTCATGGAAAAATGTGATAGGATAACAGAGTATGAGCTAAGGGTGGTGCGTGGGGAAAGATGTGATTTCAGCATCCTTCCACCTTGGAAATAAGGAGGTTTCTTTGCTCCCAGCATGGGGAAGGCCCCTCTCCCATGAGGGTTTTGTGACCTCCTTCAGGGGAGAGTCACAAGGTCATTTCTGCATGTGATATTTCTGAAGTTTTTTTCAGCCTAAAATACTCAGTATACCAAGGTGTCATATCTTGGCGTGGGTTGTCCTGAACACTATCAGTTTTGTGAGTTAAACACCCAGAGAAACTCATTAGCCTCAGTTGTACCTGATACTCTCCTTTATGGGTTTCCTTACTCATTCTTCCCAAGTTCTCCCAGCAGAGATGGCCTTTTCCAGTTTAAGAAATTCATAATGTACAAGTGCCGGGTAGCAGATATACTAAGCCCCAGATGATACTTGCTCCTATCCTTGTGAATTCAATGCTTTGAAATAATAATTTTCCCTGCAAAAATGTTGGAGATGGGGTTTAGAGTCTTTAGCCTCTTGGATCTTTAAAATTAAAGATTTTTTTTTAAAAAATTCAAAAGCAATATATTTCATCGTAAAAATATTAGAAATGACAGATGAAGAGAATAAGAAAAAAAATCCAGGGAGTTCCCTGGCGGTTCAGTGGTTAGGACTCTGCTTTTATTGCCAAGGGCCTCGGGATCGGGGGAACTAAAATCCCACAAGCCTTGCCATGTGGCCAAAAAAAAAAAGAAAAAAAGTCACCTTTGACTGCCCCCAGTCTCCTACACAAAAATAATTACTATCATCCTATCTGTGTATATTGTTTATGACTTTTTAATGTCCTTTTCTATATAGGTATAAATAATTTTATCTATATAAGTGATTTCTCAAGGTGGTAATAGTATAAACACAATTCCATGTTTTCTTTTGTTTTTCCTTTTTATAAACTCTTTTCCATGCTTTTTGTATAATCTTCATTGTTACCATTTTAGTGGCTAACACCATTATTTGAAAATGAGTCATTGTTGGAAGAAACAGATTCTCAGAGGAACACTTTCCCTTCTATTCTTTTAGTTTGAACAAAGTTCTGGCGTATAGGGGCTACCCGAGTGGTGCAGTGGTAAAGATCTGCCTGCTGATGCATGAGTCACAGGTTCGACCCCTGGGTTGAGAAGATCCCCTGGAGCAGGAAATGGCAACCCTCTCTAGTAATCTTGCTTGGGAAATCCCATGGATAGAGGAGCCTGGCAGGTGCAGTCCTTGGGGCTGCAAAGGGTCAGACGAGACTGAGTGCAGGGCAGCAGCAGCTGGGGCACAGAGGACACTTCCCTCTCCACCTTGGGTGTGTGTTCACCCATTTCCTCTTCCCCTGTTTTCCCCTTCTTACTAGAAATATTTTTTCCTCCAGGCAGATGAATAATATTAGAAATTTTTGTGGAAAGAAATAATAAGTGAAAGAAGTATTCTCTGAGGAGGATCTTTTTGGATGGGGTAGAAGACAGGGTTTTTCATGCGATCTGACATTGGCTTTCAAATGAAAGTGGAAGGAATGGCAGCTGTATTTTAAGTGCCGAATTGTGCATATCTGTGTGTCTGAGCAACTTGATGAAACAGCTTAGCAAATGATCATCAGTGCCTTGAACAGATCCATCACCAGGTGCGTACTTATTGCAAGCACATTCTTGGGTCCTCTGCATTCACATGGCCTGATGTGTAATATATGCCTTTTTCCCCCCTGAGTTTGCGTATCAGAGAGGATGTCTTTTTCTCTCCCTCCCGGTATGCACTGCTGCTGCCTCTACCTGGGATTATGCAGATTCTGGTTTAAACCTCTTTATTCTTTTCTGCAAGTGCACGGCATGATGGGCTTCATATCTGGGAGTGAATGATAATGGATTTCAGCTTTCAACCAGTGACATTTGGAAACTACATGTCTTCAATAATATGTACGCCGCGCAATAAAAACAGTCACCCTGTTCCAAGGATGGGAAAGTGTAAATAAAATAGCTGTGCTGTAAATATGGAGAGGCTAAATCTTCCAATGAAGGTAGGGGGTCCTCATTATTTTAATGGAGCCAATTTTATGTTTTTCAAGCTGGATGTAGAGGACAATCTTATCGATAGTGGGTACTTGGGATAATCAGGGGAAGGCTCTTAGAAAGGGTTTAATTTATTCTGTCAGATAGTCAAGGTTATAAAACATTTCAACAAATCAAAGCCATCATTTTGAGAAATAATAAAGATTAAAAGCCAGCTTCGGACACCACAAATTTATGAGTTTTATATGAAATAAAGCATGCTTATCATTGATTAGCATTTATTTCTATCTCCCTGGGTGTGCGGTGCTTTTTGATGGTCTGGATATAAAGGAACCCAATTTCTTGTCTGAAACAACTGAGCATCTATCTTTTGTTTATAATGATAAACTCCATGCATGAAGGTTGGGAAGAGAGAGTTTTGATAAATTTGTCAGACCTGGGCTTCCTGGCTACAGTCCACAGGGGGAGAGGCAAGGATGTTTGAAAAGAGCAGGGAAATTTCTCTAAACAGCTGTGACCTCAAGAGGTAAGATTACTGAAATCTCAAATCTCAGTTTTGGTTCTCGAGGCAAAGTAGCCTCTGCCTCATCCCAAAATTCACATCTTAGCAAAGGCTGGGCATCAGTTTCCTACCTTTATGAAAACAGAATTTATTGGGCTTCTCATTCCCACATTCTCTCTTCTGTAAGAGAAAGAGGAGGCTTTTCTGCTCGAAATGCCTGGGGAGGACCATCCTCATTTCCTATTCCTGATTCATCTGGGCCCTCACACTTGGAGTATTGACTGGTGGCAGCGACACCTCCACCTTGGGGTAATATGTCTTTCAAGCGAGAAGGCTTTCCTGGTCAATACTGAATCAATTTGCTCTGGCAGTCTAATTGAATGCCTCCCTCAGACAAATGGGTCACTGGGGGAAAGGGCAAAACCTTGATATGCAGATCTGAGTCGAAGCCCCAGAGAAGGCTGTTTTAAAAATATATATTCCTCTTGAGAAGTAGCCTGTGTAACAAAAGCAGTGCTAGTTATTTGCTCAGCAAAGTGGACATAAATCAATCTGTTTACATCCTTCTTTTTATTGGACTACAATTTTGCTTTGACTTGATCCTGGTATGGCAAGAGAGAAAGAGAGACAGACAGACAGACAGACAGAGAGGAAAGAGAGATATCAAAGCTCTAGCGTGACCTCTATGATGAGAAATTTCCTGCCTTCAAATTTTGGGTATGTCAATCTCTTTTTTAGATTGCACACCATTTCCATTTAGCTTGATGCTTAAATTCATTGATATTCTTAATATTCATAAAATTCAGCTTGTCCTAAGATGATTACGTTCTTTTCCTCAATGTTTCTTTGGGGGTTTATGAGAAGAAAGTGGCAGTTGAATGCCCAGCATTGTGTTAGCTTCTTTCTAAAAACTCTCTCTTTTAAACTAAAAAACTAAAATAGAGCTACCATATGACCCAGGAATCCCACTATTGGGCATATATATATACCCAGAGAAAACCATAATTCAAAAAGATACATGCATCCCTATTGTCATTGTAGCAATGTTTACAATAACCAAGATGTGGAAGCAACCTAAATGTCATCAACAGAGAAATAGATAAAGAAGATGTGGTACATATCTACAATGGACTATTACTCAGCTATAAAAAGGATGAAATTGTATCTTTTGCAGAGACGTGGATGGACCTAGATACTGTCATACAGAATGAAAGAATAACAAATGTCACTTATTAATCTATATATGTGGAATCTAGAAAATGGTATGTGAAGTGAAGTGAAGTTGCTCAGTCGTGTCCAACTCTTTGCAACCCCGTGGACTGTAGCCCACCAGGCTCCTCCATCCATGGGATTCTCCAGGCAAGAATACTGGAGTGGGTTGCCATTTCCTTCTCCAGAAAATGGTATAGAGGATCTTATGTACAAAACAGAAATAGAGGCATAGATATAGAGAACAAAAGTATGGATACCAAGATGGGAAAGGAGGATGGTGGGATATATTGGGGGATTGAAATTGACATACATTCACTATTGATACTATGTATACTTAGCTAATGAGAACCTATGGTATAGCTCAGGGAGCTCTACTCAGTGCTCTGTGGTGACCTAAATGGGAAGGAAATCCAGAAAAGAGGGGGTATATGTCTACATTTAGCTGATTCACTTTGCTGTACACCAGAAGCTAGCACAATGTTGTAAAGCAGCCATGTGTGTTAGTCGCTCAGCCATGTCCTACTCTTGTGCGATCACATGAACTGGACTGTAGCCCGCCAGGCTCCTCCATCCATGAAATTCTCCAGGCAAGACTGCTGGAGCGGGTTGCTGTTTCCTTCTCCAGGGGATCTTCCCGACCCAGAGATCGAGCCCGGGTCTCCTGCATAGCAGACAGATTTTTTACCATCTGAGCTACCAATGAAGCCCCTATGCTCTGAAAAGATAAAAACTCCCTTTTAGTCCTTACTCCAGCCTTATGAAAAGAGTAATGCCTGATTCACAGAGCAGGAAACTCAGAGCTTGGTGACTTGCCCCCGGTCATTTAGTTACTTAGAGGTGGCGCCGTGGTAAAGAATCTGCCTGCCAATGCAGGAGACACAAGAAATGTGGGTTTGATCCCTGGGTCAGGAAGATCCCCTGGAGTAGGAAATGGCAACCCACTCTAATATTTTTGCCTGGAAAATTACGTGGAAAGAGGAGCCTGGTGGACTATAGTCCAGGGGTGTGCGAAGAGTTGGACATGACTGAGCACACACACACACACACACACACACACCAGACTTTGATGTCTTCAAGGCCAGTGCTGCTTTTCCCATAGCACTGAATTTTCAATCACTTAAAAAAATAGTATCATGGGGTGCCTTGTTATCTTATTCATCTTTTTGCCTAAATGGGATGAAAATGTATACACATTTAGTATATTGTTCTCCAATTGCTGCTGTAACTAATTGCCACAAACTTAGTGGCTTTAAACAAAACAAATTTATTATTTTTCAGTTCTGGAAGTCAGAGTCCCCAAAATGGGTCTTACTGAGTTAAAATCAAGGTGCTGGCAGACGTGTGTTCCTCCCTGGAGGCTGGAGGGGAGAATCTTCTTTCTCACCTTCTCCAGCTTCTGGAAGATGCTCTCACTTCTTGTCTCATGGTCCCTTCCTTCCTCTCCAAGTGATTACATGGCTCCATCTGAATAATCCAGGAAAATCCTCACATCTCAAGGTCAACTAACTAACAACATTGATGCCATCAGCAACCTTAATTCCCTTTTGCCATGTAATGTGACATAGTCACAGTCAGGGGAGTAGGACTTGAACATCTTTTGTTGTTTAGTTGCTAAGTCACGTCCGACTCTTTGTGATCCCATAGACTGACCCTATGGAAGCCCCATTGGTCTTCCCTGATAGCTCAGTTGGTAAAGAATCCACCTGCAATGCAGGAGACTCCAATTGGATTCCTGGATTAGGAAGATCTGCTGGAGAAGGGATAAGCTACCCACTCCAGTATTCTTGGACTTCCCTTGTGGCTCAGCTGGTTAAGAATCCACCTGCAATGTGGGAGACCTGGTTTTGATCCCTGGATTGGGAAGGCCTCCTGGAGAAGGGAAAAGTTACCCACTCCAGTATTCTGGCCTGGAGAATTCCATGGACTGTATAGTCCATGGGGTCGCAAAGAGTTGGACAAGACTGAGCGACTTTCACTTTCACTTGGGCTTTCCTGGTGACTCAGACAGTAAAGAATCCTCCTGCAATGTGGGAGACCTGGGTTCGATCCCTGGGTTGGGAAGATCCCCTGGAGAAGGGAATGGCTACCCACTCCAGTATTCTGGCCTGGAGAATTCCATGGACAGAGGAGCCTGCCAGGCTACAGTCAGTGGGGTTGCAAAGACTTGGACATGACTGAGTGACTTTCACTTTCAATGTCAACTACTTTCATGGACTGTAGCCTGCCAAGCTCCTCTGTCCATGGGATTTCCCAGGCAACAATATTGGAGTGGGTTGCCATTTCCTTCTTACTGGGTTTGAACCCACGTCTCCTGCATTGGGCAGGTGGATTCTTTACCACTGAACCACCAGGGACATCTTTGCCCCCAAAGATGTCCATTATTCTGCCTGCCAAATATTATGAAATCTTTTAACAGAAGAACACAGAAGTGAGAAATCCAGCATTTGAAGTCAGAGTGCCTGAGTTCAAGTCTTAGCCCACTGCTTTCTCACTGTGTGGTGAAGGGCAAATCAGTTACATTCTCTGTCTTGGCATTCTCATCTATAAAATGGGACTAAATTTCTGGTGGAGATTAAGATAATGTATACAGGCTGCTCAGCATGTGGCATGTAGTAGATGTCCAATAATTCTTGGCTCTTATTGTTTACAAAACATTACATGAGTGTATTGTACTACACAAAAATTTTCACAGATATAAATTTTTTTACTGCTATGACATTTATTGTTAACACATTTTTAGTTTATTGTGAAGTTATTTTTAATCCAAGTTGAAATTATTTTTAAAATGGCTTAAAATTAAGGATAATTTGTGGGAAATCCACCCCTTAATTTTTAATACTTCATTTTAATCGTTTAATACTTCTAAGTCTTTACCTGCTTATGTTCTATAGTTATTTATGAGCTTCTAGAAAGTAGAGATAGTGTTTTTGTTCATTCTGTAGGCACTGGCTTGAACATAATTAGCATGTAATGAATGCAGATAAATGCTTGAAGGAATCCAAAGAGACTGAAATGACCAGAGGTGAGGACATAGGCTAGGAAGTGGTGAGGCTTTTACATTCTCTCACTTTTTCTGCTGCTTTGACAGTTGCCTGGTGGGCCTCTTGACCTTGTTGTGTTCAAACTTTTCAATTCATTGAGGACATAGTGACTTACTAAGAGTTGCCTTGATCAGTTCAGTGAATTGGCTTTAGCCATGTGCAGGTAACAGAAACCTGGTCTCAGATTGGCTAAAACAGTGAGGCATTTATCAGCTCGTATGCCTGAGAAGTCACAGATGTAGATCAGGCTTCAGGTCAGGCTGGAGCCAGTGGTTTGCTGATGCCATCGTTTTGTCTCTTCCTTCTCTTGTTTTCATGACACCTTGTGTATCACAGGGTGGCTGGTAGCAGCTGCTCAGGGCTCCCCACTTCCTTGTTTATGTCTTGTTAGGAGAGACAGCACAGCTTTCAGTAGCAGTCACAGAAGAGCCAAGAACAAAATACTCAAGCTGCAGAGGGGAGAGATGGTTTCTGAGCAGCCAAACCTAACAGAATCAAAAACAGCTCAGGACATCTGGGAGTGTACAGGCAGAAATTCTTCTAGGTAAGGAAATCTGTCTGAGTTGTGTCCTAGTCTGTTATACCTTTAGAAGCTGGTCTCTTGAGTTAGTCTTCTTGCTCATTATCTTGTTGATTTATGGAGCATTTCCTAAAGGTTTTTCTATTTCCTGTTGGAGTATAAACCCTTCATTTATACATTTGCAAGGATTTATCCAACAACTACTCATGAGAGCTGCTCTTCTAAACACTGGGGGATCCAAGAGTGAATAAAACATGGTCCCAAACTTGACCACCAATCTTAACACCAATGAGACAGAATAGAGCCCCCAAGCTTCAGAATCCTTGGTTAGTTTCAAGGGTAAATCCTTGTCAGAGTCTCAGCCTGACTGCAATTGGGTCAAGAAAGCTGAATCTTCAAACTTGTACATAAGCTTGAAGAACCCACTCACTTATCTTAGAGGGAGCGATTCGGGGAAGGACATAAGTACTGTGGTTGAAAGGTGTACAGTCAGCAACAGAGATTAACATGGTTTAAATTTCTAGTATTAGAGTCATAAACAGTAGGGTGGCTGGGCACAAGACGGGGTGATTGAGACAAGATGCAGTGAGAGATGGAAGCCTGAAATGCATTCCATGGGGCCCTGGTGTGAACTGAATGGAAAGTGGCTTGAAACCGTGCAGTTACTTCACAGTTCATGACCTCTATTGGAGGAACCTAGGATCGAATCTGTCAATTAAAATCCTATTTTCTCTCCAGGAAGTAGGCCCTCTGGGTCATCCTGTGAGTTTCCACTGATGATGAACTTCACATTTTAACTGCTTTTTCTCTAAGTAACTACCTCCCTAGGGTGGAAGGCGCAGATCCCTTAGTGCATACAAAACTTATTTAAGCAATGAGTCGACTTCCTGTAGGTTGGCTCAGGAAAGCTCACAGGGCAGAGGCTAGTTGGGGGCAAGGACTAGGGTTAAGTCGGGCTACTTAGACTGTATCCACTCATGTGGTTGCCATTTTTTCTCAGTTTTGTAATGGTTGAGTGCTAGGAGCACAGAAGCTTAAGTATATTGAAACATGTTTATTAAATTTCACACATTACGTTTCAAAGAAAAATAAGATGACCCACCTTAATGGTAATTTTAGTAGTTATTATACATGTAGCAATTAGTCATAGTGTAATTTTCTACCAGTTATTCTAATTAGTATGACTTTGACACAGCCAGACCAGTTTTGAGTGTTCCCTTTGCTTTGTTAGTTTTCCAGTATCCATGAATAGTATTAAGGCTTGTTGGGATCCTTGGAGGGAACCCATTAAATAAAACCCTTTGTTTTGCTTGAGCACTAAGAAAAGTAAGAATTAAGACAACACAGTAAAACACGAGAATTCAAAACACCAGTGTGTGTGTTAGTCACTCGGAATCATGTTTGACCCTTTGCAACTCCATGGACTGAATTCTCCAGGCAAGAATACTGGAGTGGATAGTCATTCCCTTCTCCAGGGGATCTTCCCAACCCAGGGACTGAACCCAGGTCTCTTGCAGTGCAGGCAGATTCTTTACCATCTGAGCCACCAGGGAAGCCTGAAAATACTACCTTAGTTACTCTTAAAGACTCAGCAGAAGGATATATTTAACTCTGCTTTCCCACTTGGTCGATGGCTGTGCTGAAGTACTACTGACTGTCCGTGGCTCAGGCAGGAATGGAGAAGGGATGTCAGGGTGTGACTTGGGGCTGCCCTGGAGGGACACAAAAGAGTGAAAGAGGTATAAAGGAAGAGCTGAGTGAGCATGTTCATTCAGTTCATTCCTTCACATTTATCAGATATGTCACTTCAGAGAGGTCATGGGTGTTACACAGAATGAATTCCCTTCATCTGGAGTATTCTTTTTAACTTTGTAAATAGTTCTTCTAGATGTTTGTACAGTTTAATCCTCCCTTTATCTACTGACTTGACCATTTACTGTTGTTCAGCTGCTAAGTCATGTCTGACTCTTTGTGACCCCACGGACTGCAGCACTCCAGGTTTCCCTGTCCTTCACTATCTCCTGGAGTTTGCTCAAATTCATGTCCATTGAGTCGATGATGCCATCCAAACATATTATCCTCTGTCTCCCCTTGTCCTTCTGCCTTCAATCTTTCCCAGCATCAGGGTCTTTTCCAGTGAATCGCCTCTTCATATCAGGTGGTTAAAGTATTGGAGCCTCAGCATCAGTCCTTCCAATGAATATTCAGGTTGATTTAGGATTGACTGGATTGATCTCCTTGCTGTCCAAGGGACTTTCAGACCCTGGCATCCCCAAAACAAGATCTTGGATTCAAAACAGCCGTTGTATTTCCTTTGTCCTTCATCATCCCTGTTTCCACCCCATTCCTCCTCCTTTTACAGTAATTCTGGCCCCTGGGCTCAGACTTTGCGAGGTCCTCTTCTATATTGATTTAAATTATTTAGATTATATCCCACATTTAGTCCCATTTGGGAGCTTCAAAGCTTGTCATGTGCCAGTCACTTTATATTATCCCATTTAATCCACAACAAACCTGGGCAATAGGATTTATTCTCATTTCCAGATGCAGAAACGATTTAAAAGATGGTGATTCATCCAAGGTTAAAGAGACAGTAAATGGTGAAAACAGGATTCCTGTCCCTTCACTCCAAAGCCTGAGAGAAGCTGATAACCCCAAGCACTCCGTCCTCCCGTCCCTGCAGTAGGGAAGAATGGGAATGAGTCGGAGATGAAAGACATCTGCCTTGACCCATGGAGTGAGAAAGGCCACAAGGGTTTTTGGCAGAAGTGGGTGCAGGACAGAGCATGGTTGAACCTGGAGCTTGCTGAAAAGGCAGAGGGAAGTTAAGAGAAAAGTAACCTGCATCTTTAACACAAGCCTCTGTCCTGCTAACCCTATTCTACATGCAGAGAAGTTAGAAGCTGGCCAGGTGGCAGAGTTAACTTTTCTGGCTTTGCTGTGACCACAGGACAAGGACTTGGCAAAGGCTTAACTTGCCTCTGGGTGGTGGCCCCGGGGCTTCCCAGATGGCTCAGTGGCAGAAGAAACTGCCTGCCAATGCAAGAGACTCAAGAGGTGCAGTTTCCATCCCCTGGAGTAGGAAGTGGAAACCCACTCCTATGTTCTTGCCTGTAAAATTCCACGGACAGAGGAGCCTGGTGGGCTACAGTCCATGGGGTTGCAGAGAATCAGACATGACTCAGCACTTATTCCCGTTATTCCTAGGGCAGAGAGATGTTCAGGTCTGTGAACAGTTGTGTTGAATCATTTCTTGACCTTCTTTTCTCAGACAAGGATCTGTTCTCCACTGTTGACCCCCAAGGCCTCTTCTCTGCTGGGACTCCTCTTCCCTTCGCTCCCACTTCTCCACAGGCCAGCAAGGTGGCAGGACTGGAGTGCATGCAGCTTATACTGTTGAGGACTTTTCTGGTCCAAGATTAATAAGGCTTCTCTGTTGCTGATGGAGGAGAGAGAAAAGAGTGTCTTTTTTTTTTTTTTTTAAATGAGGACCGTTTTTAAAGTCTTTATTGACTTTGTTACAGCACTGCTTCTGTTTTATGTTTTGATTTTTGGGCCAAGAGGCATGTGGGATCTTAGTTCCCCGACCAGGGATTGAACCCCGAATTTCCTGCCCTGGAAGGCGGAGTCTTAACCACTGGACCTCTGGGGAAGTCCCCAGAGTGTGTCTTCTGTTTTTCTTTGTTGTAGAGTGGATAGCTGTGTCCTTGCATGACTGTTTCTGAGGATCTGTGGTTTCCTGACCATCTATGCCTCTGGAGCAGAATGTTTTCCTTGACTTTCTGCTGGGTTGATGATGCCACAGACCTTGCCTTCCTGTTTTCTCTGGGAGTATTTTGCGTGCTTCACCAGCCCTGCCACCACCAGTCTAAGTATTGACAACACTCGAATCCCATTTGCCTAAACCGTGAGCTCGGAATAGTCGCATGGTTGACTGTACCATATGCATAGAACTTGCTTTTTCTAAAAAAGTATTTGAATGCATATTTATTTTATTTTTCTCTGGAAAGTATCATTTCTTTTTTGTTTTTTATTTTGTATTATTTTTTAATTGGAGGATCATTGCTTTACAATGTTGTGTTAGTTTCTGCTGTACAAGAGTGTGAATCAGCTGTGTATATACACATATCCCCTCCCTCTTGAGCCTCCCTTCCACCCTCAACTCCATCTCACTCTTCTAGATTTTGTTTTTTGATTTTAACAGGAATTGCAAGTGTTATAGCCTGGGGATAATGTGCTGGTATATTCATAGTAAGTCTTTCCAGGTGGCACTAGTGGTAAAGAACCCACCTGCCAAATCAGGAAATGTAAGAACCTTGGGTTCGATTTCTGGGTCGGGAAGATTCCCTGGAGGAGGGCATTGCAGCCCCCTCCAGTTATTCTTGCCTGGAGAAGCCTATGGACAGAGGAGCCTGGCGGACTATAGACTGTGGGGTCACCAAGAGTTGGACACGACTGAAGTGATTTAGCATGCATGCACACATATTCATAGGACCTAATGTTCTTTCCACTTATCTGGATACCTGATAAGAGTAATAAACATCTCACTTAATTATGGGCAAGATTCTAAGCCTGTCGTGTGAGAATGACTATATATTGGGGTAATTTATTGGTCTGTTCTATGCTAAGGACTTGAGTTACATCATGAAATTCTTAATTGCACAGTGGTGGCAAAAGGAAATTTTAGAATATTGTTGATAGTGTTTCTGAAACACGGAGGATTTCCCAAAACAGAGTGTCTTGTTCCTCAATCTCTGCTCCATTGGTAATTCTAACTGGCCTTTGTAGATATGTTTATTTCTCCAGTTTATACCAAAAAAGTAAAATAAACAAAAGAAAACATGAAAATCAATTTTCTTCATTTTCACACTGCCCAAGGAGACTACAGAGGACGTACACTAGGAAACGTAACTTGATTTTAAATTCTATTGCTACATGTGAAAAAGAAAAAGAAAATCATTTTTGATTGATTTCTTTCACTCTGCATCCATCTCCTTTACAAACAAACTGGAACTCTGACAAGATTCTATTCCATTGATTTCTTTCTTGGTTGGCGTGATGAGGGAGTCCATCAGTCATTTCTGTAAAATTGTATCTTTGAGGTATCTGTGTTGTTCATGAAGTACTTATGAGTTTTGTTGTTGAACTGATTCCCAAGCAGGTTCTCATTTACAGACTTCAGTAGAAATATGTAACCCATGTGTACCTGAGTTTGGCAGAATGACTGAAAAAGTACTCACATGTTATATACAATGTTTTTTTGTAAGACGCCTTAGTGCCGTATCAGGGATTGAAATGGGCAAGATGGTCCTGGTCAGGAACATACAGATTGTTAAAGCTAGCTAGGGTTGGAGGCTTTGGGCTTATGTTTAGCCTGAAGTTTTTCTCTCACCAAAGAATAGTGTGACTCAGTTTTCTTTGTGTAATTGCGAAGGTGAGGGAAAGTGAGGAAAATGCTTTAACTTTCCAGAAGGTCCTCTCAGCATCTCTTCTGTTAATAATATAGCTCTTATTTCTTTTTCTTTTTTAACATTTATTTTTATTGGAGTATGATTGCTTTATAATATTGTGTTAGTTTTCTGCTGTACACCAAAGTGAATCAGCTATACGTATACATATATCCTGTCTTTTTTTGGATTTTCTTCCCCTTTAGGTGACCACAGAGTACCGATTAGGGTTCCCTGATTAGCTGCTCTTTCTTGAGAGCTAACGATGGGCTAGCTCTTGTGCTAACTGGATGGGTATACACTGGCAAATGTTAAACAATTTGCTCTCAGTAAAAGTTATAGTCTGCAGCATCTGCCAGTTTCTGTGGTGTACGTACTCCCACCGTGCCCAGTGTCATGCCATGCGTGTGATGTCACTAAAGGGAGCCTGGGGAACAGATGCCGTCCATAGGCTCTTGTGAGCTAAAAGCAGTCCAGTCCAGCACATGTGTGAATGCGTGCTAAGTTGCTTCAGTCATGTCTGACTCTTTGTGACCCCATGGACTGTAGTCCGCCAGGCTTCTCTGTCCGTGGGATTCTCCAGGCAAGAATACTGGAGTGGGTGGCCACAAGTTCAGTACACCCCTGGTGAAATGTTTTACTAAATTAGCTGACTCTCACAACAACTCTATGACTTGGGTACTGTAACAGCCTCATTGCAAAGGCGAGAGCGCTGATGCCCTGAGAGGTGAATTAACTCACACCCGGTCACACTGCTAGCAAACAGCACAGCCAAGATGTGCACAGAGCAATACGGCTCCAGAACCTGGGCTCTTAACCACTGTGTCGTATCACTTGCAGCCTTATAGTGGTTTCATCTCCAGTTCGGGGTTTCCCATGTGGCGCTAGTAGTAAAGACTATGCCTGCCAATGCAGGATATGCCAGAGACTTGGGTTTGATCCCTGGGGTCAGGAAGATCCCCTGGAGTAGGAAATGGCAACCCACTCCAGTATTGTTGCCTGGAAAATTCTATGGACAGAGGAGCCTGATGGGCAACAGTCTGTTTGATCACAGAGTTCGACATGACCGAGCATGCACACACACATCTCCAGTTCAGTAGTTTAATGAAAATGCTTTTTAGGAATATGAAGTTCTTGAGCGTGAAAACTTTCACTTGGTGAAAGTGAAAGAGGAGAGTGAAAATGCTGGCTTCCAACTCAACATTCAAAAAACTAAGATCATGGCATCCAGCCCCATCACTTCATGGTAAATAGATGGGGAAACAGTGACAGGCTTTATTTTCTTGAGCTTCCAAATCACTGCAGATGGTGACTGCAGCCATGAAATTAAAAGAATCTTGCTTCTTGGAAGAAAAGCTGTGACCAACCTAGACAGCATATTAAAAAGCAGAGACATTACTTTGCTGACAAAGGTCTGTCTAGTCAAAGCTATGGTTTTTCTAGTAGTCATGAATGGATGTGAGAGTTGGACTATAAAGAAAGCTGAGCACTGAAGAATTGGTGCTTTTGAACTGTGGTGTTGGAGAAGACTCTTGAGAGTCCCTTGGACTGCAAGGAGATCCAACCAGTCCATCCTAAAGGAAATCAGTTCGGACATTCATTGGAAGGACTGATGTTGAAGCTGAAACTCCAATCTTTTGGCCACCTGATACAAAGAACTGACTCATTGGAAAGGACCCTGATGCTGGGCAAGATTGAAGGCAGGAGGAGAAGGGTACGATGGAGGATGAGATGTTTGGATGGCCTCACTGACTCGATGGACTTGAGTTTGAGCAAGCTCTGGGAGTTGTTGATGGACAGGGAAGCCTAGTGTGCTGCAGTCCATGGGGTCACAAAGAGTTGGACACAACTGAGCCACTGAACTGAACAACATTTGTATCCGTGGAAGTTCATCTCTCTAAAATAACTTTAGGTAATGGTAGTGAGGGGCCATCATCTGGGGGCTAAGATAGAGCTCACATGGGGATATATCTCTAAAGGTAACAACCATCTGAAGACAGAGTGTGTGAGCGGACAGGTGGAGGGTGGGAGAGCCTGTGGATGAGTAGTGATGACAGAGGTGAGGCTCTGGGAGCAGACAGTCCAGGTGCCTGTGAGGCAGATGCACTGAAATGAAACAGCTTCGTGGAACACTACCACCTGGATTTCCTGGAGGAATGCTTCTGCTTGTCTGCTCATCTGCCATGAACTCCAGAGAGCCGCTGGGACTCAACACACCGTAAGTAAGGGTGTCTCCATTAACTGAACCTGAACTCCAAGAGAAAAAAGCTGATACACTCCCTTAGTAGCCCTTCTGTGGCTCTTTGATGTTCCAGTTTTCTTCTCTGGGTGGAGTTATGTATGTAGTAGCTTTTCTTTCTTTTTTTTTTTTTTTTAAGGAGGCTAAAACTCTATTTCTGCACTCAAAACACTTTTGACATCAGATATGCATTTTTTTCCCTTCATGCAATTCTCCAGTTCTCAGCAGACACCAACTGGGTAACCTATAGTCTCACTCAATTTTGACACTAACTGGCTGGAATTAGCAGACTCCACAGGGCAGGACTGTGTCCCTCTAGACTGTCCTCCACTTTGAATGCCCGTCACAAATCCCAGGTTATGACTGAAAGTGAAAGTGTTAGTCACTCAGTCGTGTCTGACTTTTCAACCCTGTGGACTGGAGCCCCCTAGTCTCCTCTGTCCATGGGATTCTCCAGGCCAGAATACTGAAGAGGGTAGCCATTCTCTTCTCCAGGGAATCTTCCCGACCCAGGGATCAAACCCAAGTCTCCTGCATGGCAAGTAGATTCTTTGTCGTCTGAGCTACCAGGGAAGCCTGCTGGCTGTAAATGAGAGTCCTCATGATCCCCTCCTCAGATTTGATAATTTGCTAGGGCAGCTCATGGAACTCATGAAAGTGTTTGGCTTATTTTGGAGGCTACAGCTCATGAGCAGCCAGATGGAAGAGATACATTGGGCAAGGCATGTGGTGGGGGCGCCTGGAGGGTCCACATCCTCCTCTCTGGGTGCACGATCCTCCCAGCACCTGTGTGTGTTCAGCAATATGGAAGCACTCCAGGCTCCTTCCATTGGGGTTTATATGTAGGTTCATTTGTATGTTTTTTATATGTACATTTTTATGTAGGCACAATTGATTTAATCAGTGGTCATTGGTGATTAACTTAATCTCTGGTCCTCTCCTCCCTGGAGGTTCAGGGGTTCCCTGGAAGCTGAAAATCTGAACCCTTGAATCTCCTGATTGGTTCCATCCTCCACGAGTCACTTCATCAGCAGAAACTCAGGTTTGGCTGAAAAGAGCTTGCTGTGAATCACAAAATACACTCCTTTCACTGCTGTCACTCAGGACATTCCAAGGGTGTTAGGAAGTCTGTGCCAGGAATGGGGAATGAAGACCAAGCAGTATTTCTTATTATATCACAGTATCCCTTTCCTCTGATTTAAGCAAAAGGGTGTGTAACAAAATTATTGCTAATCGTAATTACTTTTTTTAACATTCAAAATCAATACGCCCATGCTGGTATAACCCAGATGTCCCTTGAGGGAGGCTGTTTCCTGGTCACCTCTGACTTCTAATCCTGTTTATAAGTCAGCTCACTATTGCACACATGCTGTCCCAGTATTGCAGAATCAGCACAAACGGAGATCAAAATCAAAAATACCTTTTTGTTTTTGACAGTTCCTCATCCCTTAGCCAATCCATATCCCATATGCCAAAAGAATGACCAAAGCCAGTCTCCTAAGATCTTTGAGTATGAGGAAGACCTTATGGAGAGTCGGTGGGGGGGGAGTTCCATTTTGCAGTAACATTAATAAGTTGATATTAAATTTTGATATTTCCCTTAAAAATTTGTTTTTGATGTGGACCACTTTTAAAGTATTTATGAATTTGTTATAATATTGCTTCTGTTTTTTTTTCTTTTTTTTTTGCCACGAGACATTTGGGATCTTAGCTCCCACAGGGATCAAACTTGAACCCCCATGTTGGAAGGGAACTCCTCATCACTGGACTGCTACGGAAGTACCAGAATTCAGATATTTGCGTTCACAGAAAGTTTCTTGGCCATTTCCTCCAACCTGAATTCCAGTTTTCCTCCATTTTCTTGGTTTTCTATTTCTCAGGTTTTTTTTTTTTTTTAACTGTCTTTAGATACTCTTCAAAGTTCTTGTGTCTCATTGTCTACTTTTCTCTACCTACTACCTTCAAAGTCAGCTTCAGGACTCTCTCTGTAAACTAAAGACCCATTCCAGTCCAGTCCAGTTCAGTTGCTAAGTCGTGTCCGACTCTTTGCGACCCCATGAACCACAGCACACCAGTCCTCCCTGTCTATCACCAACTCCTGGAGTTTACCCAAACTCATGTCCATTGAGTTGGTGACGCCATCCAACCATCTCATCCTCTGTCATCCCCTTCTCCTCCTGCCTCAATCTTTCCCAGCATCAAGGTCTTTTCAAATGGGTCAGCTCTTCGCATCAGATGGCCAAAGACCCATTAGTAAACCCTGAAACACCCGGGCCTTTCTTCCTTCTCTATGCATCTTTTATAGAGGAAGAGATAGTGCAGAATAGATCCTCAATGATATGAAATATGCACCCATGCACACCTCTACCCGCCCCACCCCGCCCCAAGTAGAATGGGCTCACTCACTTTGGTTCTGGTAACATTTGATTTGATTATCCATTTTCATCTAGAACAAATATAATTCTAGAATTTGCTCAAATGCAGTTTGGTTGTAGAATAAGGCGCGGTATAGCTGGGGAGATCATTGCATGACATGATTGTCTAACTGCACAATCTGTTGTGTCCCTCGGGGGTGCAATCTCATTTGTGTTTTCTTATGTCAATGTTGGTTTTATCCTTTAAATCCATTCATTAGCATAAAGGTAGATTTGACAGAATAGAGATTGTAGAGTTGTCTGGCAGCTTAATAAATTTTGAAAACCTTTATCAAAATTTATTAAGCAGTATGTCCAGGTATGTTTGGAAGCTTGGATGCCCTTTGTGAACAGACCTAAACCCACTTGGATATGCTTTTGGGTAGATCTCAGCAGTCCCTACTAGTTAGAAGGGCATGATGGTTTGCCACCCCATCTCCCCTTCGCTCAAGTTACACATACTCTTTTTTTAAAAAAATATTTATTTATATTATTTAACTGCACTGGGTCTTAGTTGTGGCCTATAGGATCTTTAGTTGTGGCATGTGAATTCTTAGCTGTGGCACGTGAGATCTAGTTCCCTGACCAGAGACTGAACCTGGGCCCCCTGTATTGGGAGCGCAGAGTCTTAGCCACTGGACCACCAGGGAAGTCCCCTCACACATAGTCTTGATACCAGGCTATAATGAATTATACTGCATTTCTTCCCTCATGAAGATGCTTACTAGCCAGCGCAGTCGTTGAGCTTGTTCTGTGGGTAGATGGAGCTCCAGCTCTGTCCTTTTGGTCACCTGAAAACATCTTGCAGGAAAGGTTTACCTGTAGTTACTGTAGCGCTATTCCAGCATCAGGATTCAGTGAACTGCTGGGAAACCAAAAATCTTCTGATGCACTGACTGGGCACAGGATGTTTAGAAATTAGGCTACAACTGCAGGACTTACTATTCGGCTTCCCAGGTGGCTCAGTGGTGAAGAATTCACCTGTCTATGCAGGGGACGCAGGAGACACCGGTTTGACCCTTGGATCAGGAAGATCCCCTGGAGAAGGAAATATCAACTCACTTGATTGTTCTTGCCTGGAGAATCCTATGGACAGAGGAGCCTGGTGGGCTACAGTTCGTGGGGTCATAAAGATTCTGGCACAACTGAATATGTACCACTGCAGGACTTACTATATTATTATATTGGTTTTCATGTGTATCTAAGTGAGTGTCCCAGATCATCTGTTCTGAATATTTCTAATTTCACCAATGAAAACCCTCACCAAAATTTGTTAAGCCAATTGCCAAAACCTCTGGTGTTGATCAAAGATAAGGATAGCTGAAGAATTGATGCTTTTGAACTATGGTGTTGGAGAAGACTCTTGAGAGTCCCATGGACTGCAAGGAGATCCAACCAGTCAATTCTAGAGGAAGTCAGTCCTGAATATTCATTGGAAGGACTGATGCTGAAGCTGAAACTCCAATACTCTGGCCATCTGATGCGAAGAACTGACTCATTAGAAAAGACCCTGATGCTGGGAAAGATTGAAGGCAGGAGGAGAAGGGGGAAACAGAGGATGAGATGGTTGGATGGCATCACTGACTTGATGGACTTGAGTTTGAGCAAGCTCCGGGAGTTGGTGATAGACAGGGAAGCCTGGAGTGCTGCAGTCCATGGAGTCACAAAGAGTAGGATGTGACTAAGCGACTGGACTGAACTGAACTGAAGGATAACCGAAGGCTTGTAGTACTTACCTCTGATTAAACGGTAACTGACTACCCCTGGAGTATGATTTTGTAATTAAGGCAACTGTAGTTAGATTGTAGTTTAAACTAACAATGATATAATACCATGCTGCAAACAAATAGAAGCTGTGACAGGAATATTTCTTGTCCCAAGATGTTCAAGTATTTTGAATGTTCTTTCTAATTACTGAGCATCCTTATTTCTCCCTTCCAAAGAATGTCTCCTAGGTTGCAGAGAAAACTGACCGCTTTCTTTTCTTTGTGGTACAAACAGGAGCAGAATGCACTGTTGTAAATAGACATGATTGGAGACAGTCTGGTTTGATAGAAATACATTTGCAGCCATTGTGATGGATTAAATTGTAGAACCTTCTACAGGGTTAGATATATACTTTTCTGGGACTAAACTTGGTTTCCTTAAAGTATGTACTGAAAGAAATACTAGAAAAATGCAGAAAACAAATCTTCAGACACCTTGATGTGGCTCCTTGTTTTCTGTTTTTTTTTTTTTTTTTTTTNTTTTTTTTTTTTTTTTTTTTTGGTAAATATCACTCACAATTTGCAGATCACATGCATAGCAACTTGAAACTCTGACTACAATTACGTCTGTTTTTTTCCTTGGTAATTTTGTGTGCCAATTCAGACACATTGATGGCTTATCCCATTAAGGAGAAAAAGACAAATAATGGGAATAGACGATTAACTTTCCTAACCAACCTGCAAAATAAAATATTCATGGAAACCAAGGTTCTTAATTAGCCAAGGGCCATGGACAGACACATTTATGAAAGGCTGCTTAAAAATTGGGATTGGAAACACATCTGAATTTTTATATTGTTCAAGATAGATAGCAAATTTATTTCCCTAATTAGAATCTCAAAAAACTCAATGATAAAAAAATTTATGTCAAGTTCTTTGATTTTGTTCAGTCAAATCAAATTCAGTGATTTTGTTGAAACTTGTGTCCCAGAGAACAAGGTTCAGATCATGATGTGCTTTATTTTAAAGACAGAATTGAATGAATGGGTTCCTGTCAATGGGTGTACTGCTTATGCTTGAAATAATTCTATACTTTCTGGCCACCACATCTTTGAATATATTTCACCTACTTGGCACTGTTTTATCCTTGCTCTCACCCTGACCTCTCCAATCTCAGGTTTGTTGTTTTTACTGTGCTAAGTTCAAGTCTAGGATTTTTTCAACAACAGGGTAGCGAAACCAGGGAGGAGACTTGGATTTAGATTGGGGTCAGTTCTGTGTTTTGGAAGTAGGGTCAGAGGGACTAATCCAACTGCAAGTGCTGAGAAGTAGGTGAGTGTGGTAAGTGAAATATGGCACTGAGTGAGGAAGGTAATGAAAAGATAATAGTCTGTGAAACAGGATTAGGAAGGATACAGCCCTTGTACCCACCAGCCCTACCCTTCCACGCCACGGACAGCCGTCACTAATGGATCATGACATATTTCCCTATAGAACCTAGACAAGGCCTTGGTCTTTTTTCCAACAAAGTATTCTTGGCAGCCAGTCCAGTGAAATGAATTGATATTTGTGGTTTAATTGGGTGACCTGTGTGGGGCATAAGAACCCACAGAACAGACAGTGTCTGGAACAGGCATGGGGCCCTCAGCTATGAAGAGTCTGGGACATGGGCAGATAACCAAATTGGGGAACAGGACAACATTCTCAAACTGGTCTATTAAGTGGGGCCAACGGTTTGAGGAGATACAAGAGACGCAGGTTCGATCCCTGGGTTGGGAAGATCCCCTGGGGTAGGAAACGGCAACGCACTTCAGCATCCTTGCCAGGAAAATTCCATGGACAGAGGAGCCTGGCAGGCTACAGTCCATGGGGTCACATAAAGTCAGACATGACTGAGTGCACACACACACACACACACACACACACACCCCTTCACACACACATACACACATACACCAAGGGGTCGAGAAGAAAGAGAAGTCCTGTTATCAGAACTGGGGAGCAACGATGAATCTGGGTGGGCTGCAAGGAGAGTTTGGTACCATTCCCTGGAGTAATGAGAAAGAAAGCAGAGAGAGAAAAGGCCATCTTCACTGGGTGCCTGCTCTGTGCCAGGGACTGTTTGGTATTTTACGGGCTTGAGCCGATTATGCAGGCAGTTCCTGCAGTTCCTTCTGCCCAAGAGTCGCTTGATTCCTGGGCCGGATGCCAGCCAGGCTGCAGAGGGTGATCACCAGGCCAGAGCCATTGCTTGCCACCTACTCTCATCACTTGTCTTTTAAAAATCTCTGACTGGATCTCTTTTTTTTTTTTGGCTACACGATGCAGCTTGCATGTGGGGATCTTACTTCCCAGATCAGGGATGGAACCCAGGCCCCGGCAGTGAGAGCGCCGAGTCCTAAGCACTGGCCCTCCGGGGTAGTCCCAGCCTGGACTGGATTTTAAGCATTTGAGGGACAAGACTGAGCCTGCTGCTTCTTTGTATTCTCACGTCGTACTTGCCTTAGACGCTCGGTAAATATTTGTTCATTGATTGCTGCCTCCTGGTACACATGGCGTCTGTTTTAGGAGAAACCTATTTCTGGGGATTGTGTCTTCAAGCTGGTCTCTGTAGACCAGACCCTGATTGTCCTTGAACCGCTGTCTTGTGGAGTCACTGCATGAGCAGGTAGCGAGGTGAAAGCGTGAAGTCCAGATTCGAATGTGTTGTAAGTAACAGGGCAGAGTCCTCCCAGCGGATGCTTTCAACACTGAGTTTCTATACAAGGAAGAGTTTGGGCTGAAAACTACGAAAGCCACGAAAGGAAACAGTACCGGATTCTTGGCAGGTTTCATGAGTCCCAGGATGTGTCCTCCCCACCCCCCTTTCACCTCAATGTGCCTTTGTGTTGTGTGAAATTCCCATAGTACTTAAAGTACTTACCTGTTGTTCAGTCACTAAATTGTGTCCAACTCTTTTCTGCCTCCTGGACTGCAGCATGCAAGGCTCCTCTGTCCTCCACTATCTCCCGGAGTTTGCTCAAATTCATGTCCATTGAATTGGTGATGTTATCTAACCATCTCATTCTGTTCCCTCCCCCTTCTCCTTTTGCCTTCAATCTTTCCCAGCATCAGGGTCTTTTCCAATGGGTTATCTCTTCGCATCAGGTGGCCAAAGTATTGGAGCTTCAGCATCAGGCCTTCCAATGAATATTCAGGGTTGATTTCCTTTAGGATTGGTTGGTTTAATCTCCTTGCAGTCCAAGGGACTCTCAAGTGTCTTCTCCAGCACCACAATTTGAAAGCATCAGTTCTTCAGGGCTTAGCCTTCTTTAAGGTCCAACTCTCACATTCATACATGACTACTGGAAAAACCGTAGAGTTGGCTATACACAACTTGCTGACAAACTGCTTACCTGTATGTTTAGGCAAATCCTTGTGAGTATATGTTAAAATACAGTCAATGTGTGGAAGACTTAAACAAATATCAGTCCTTTGTTTTGCAAAATCAAGATTATGATACTCCTTAAGTTAGAGAAAAATATCATAAATTAGTGTATATATGTGGAATCTAGAAAAATGGTCCAGACAAATCTATTTGTAGGGCAGGAATAGAAACACAGGCATAGAGAACAGACGTATGGATGTGGCGGGGATAGGGGAAGAGTGGGATGAACTGGGACTCTAGGTTTGACATAGATACACCACCGTGCGTAATGTAGATAGCGAGTGTAGACCTGCTGAATAGCACTGGGAGAAATCAACTCTGTGCTCTGAGATGGGAGGGGGAGGGGAGCTCCAGGAGAGAGGGAGTATATGTATACATATAGCTGGCTCACCTCATTGTACAGCAGAAACTAACGTGACATTGTAAAGCAATTATATTCCAGTAAAAAAGGTTATGAGACTCTTTTCTGTTAGGGCTGTCAGGTTAAGTTTGGTATAGCAAAATGGGGAGGAAACTTGTGTGTAAATTAAAAATAACCCTAAAAGACAGGTCCAATTATCATTTCTCAATCTGGGCCGTCTTCCTTTGGATATTCTTGGTGGGTGCTGAGACATGCAGGTGAAATAACAAGGCTTTGATCTTAGATGGTATTTTTCCTTTGTCAGTTACTTACCTAGGCAAGGTAATTAACCTCTCTGATTCTCGGTTTCTTTATCTCTAAAATGAGGATAACAATGCCTGTGTGCCCAATTTTTATAAGGATTTAAGAGAATGCTACAAACTGTGTAGCATGTAGTGGGTGCCCAGTGAAATGTGGGTGTTATTAAACTTTTGATTGCTTTTTGAAATGAGGAGACCCTATTCTTATCTGTTTTTATTCTTTTCTGACTTTTCGTTTATCTAAAGATCAATACATCAAGAAAGTACAAAATCATTCTGATGCATTTTTTTGGCCTCTTTATTCATTGGATGTGGAGGTTTTGTCATTTCTCTTTTATCCCTCAGGCAACATATACCACAGTGTATGTGCAAATGCAAACGTTGAAGTTCATACTTAGAGCATTTTGTGGAAACCATTAGGGAATTCACAGTAGAGAGACAAGGGCAAGATGAATCTTTGATCTATAGAAGCTACTGAAAGAAGCACACGTGAATTCCAAGATGCAGATATTGAGGCTGTTTGCCCGACATCATCTCTGCCATGTTCTTCTTTAACATTATAGTTTTGAGTATATGTTCCAGCTTTCAGCCATCTTTCAATCCTAAGTGATTTTCTTGTTGAGGAGCCATCTCCCATATCTCTTAGGCAGCCACGACAAATTGAGTGAGATGTACTAAGGAAATTCTAACCCAACAGTATCTTGGCACGCTTTTTTCATTTAAAGAAAAATATAAACTCATGATGAAAGAGAGCCTGCTGTGCTGTATGTATATGTGTGTGGCCCCAGTCACTACAGAGCTGTTTAATATTCTGTGAAAATATTTTTACAAGCTTAGTTCCAGTTACTACAATCATGATAATAAATTTTCACACCCTGGCACCTATTAAATTAGCGACCAAGTTCTTTTCTTGAGCCATTATTCAAATGGATTCTGTCTGCATTCAAATTAATCTCAAGATCATAGAAATTAACAATGGGAAAAGTACATTAAATCACCTACTCTATTTCTTTGCTAGGGGAGAATTGATCTTTCCATCATAATCTCTAGTGCTTTGTCCAGTCTGTTTTAAACATCTTGAATAAGTGTTATTCTGATTCTGGGTGGTCATCTCATCAAATTCCAGGGGAAATTCTTTTTCACAGCCTACTATAATATATATGGATTTTCTGATGCTGTGCAATTTACCAGTGTTAGAGCTGCCAGAAATGGGGCAATGAATTTTCCAGAGAAGTATGTATGTGCATGTATGAGTGTGCGTGAGTGTGCATTGAAGGGGGTTGGACAGGCCTTGTTGGGGATGGGAGACAAAAACAAAAAGAAGACATCCTGAGAAGGATGGTACCTTTGATTATATTTGAGATTTGACTGTTGTTTGTTTTCATTTTGTAATATCCTGAGTGGCTTGGGGAATTCAAGGGAGAAGTAGATGTAATCACAAAGCCAAGAGAGGGAGTGAAAAATGTGGGTGAGTCTGATGTCAATTTGAATAGTAATTATGAAATTCTTATGAGGTCAATATCTAGAATCCAGAGAAAAAGTTCTTTACCTTAAGGCTATATTTTATTAATCTTACATATGGAAACTTTAAGATATATACTCTAAAGTAGAAAGTCAGAGTGTAGACATCTTACTGTTAGTTATTTTTCTCTCTTTATACTTCAGTTGCAGCATTCTAATTAAACAGCTAGAAAGGTACATAGTTAGACAGTCAGATAGAGAGACAGATAAAATAGGCTTCTATATTCAGCATCCAGCTCCAGAAATAGAATATTGATAGTACAACGAATCCTTCCTTGATTGTTATCTTATTGAACTCAAATGGCCTCCGTTTTCCTATTTTTAAAATGAGATAAACATAAAGGATGAATCACACACTTTATAAATGTTAGGGCACAGCAAAAATAAAGCAGATTTTGTGTTTTCTTATAACACATTCATTGTTCAAATTTAACAAGTGTAACAGGGAAGGAGTTGGTGCCCCAGAACTGACATTAAAAGCATAAGGATCTTTTCTTTCAGAATCTCTTGGCATATGAGGATCAGGAACTTCCCCACCCCCTCTTTTTTTTCCTGCCATGGTGCAAGCATGTGGGGTTTTAGTTCTCTGACCAGGGATGACCCTCCGCAAACCCATGCCCCCTGCATTGGAATCTCTGATTCTTAACCACTGGACAACCAGGCAAGTCCCCAGAAAGCACATTAGATCCATTTACCCTCTGTCATGCTGCTTGAATCCCCACTTCAGCATCCAAGACAAGTAGTTATTCAACTCCTAGTTGAATTCCTTCTGTGGTGAAAAAAGCATTAGTACTTAAGACTTCAGTACAAATGGTTTGAAGGTTCTTATTTCCAGTGAGACCCAAACTGCCTCCTTGACAGTTTTATCCATGGATCCAACACTTAAGGGCTGAACAGAACTAATCTAATTTCTTATAACAGCTCTTCACACGTTTGAACACAGTTGTCATTGCCCCTTCCTTAACCCACCCCGGTTCTTTAAGCTAATTCACTGTTGCCTAGAAAAGGTCATCGCTTGGTTTGCACCAGTCTTAAGTGGTGGCTCCAGGCAAACTCATTCTTCACTGTCTTCCTGAAATACACTCCTTCAGAGACATAACAAGGGCTTAATGTATAATTGCTAAATGGATAAGCTTTGTCTAGCCAATCACAAAGAGTATTTATCTATATTGTAAACCTTAGTTTTGAAAAACATGTTTTCTTTAATATCTCCCACATCATTCTCTTTCCAAGTCTCTGTCCCCAGAAAAGATGAAAATGCTGCCAGAAAAGATGAAAATGGTGCCTTTGGTTCCAGTGGTTTCAGTCTTTCAGTAACTGATCCATCCTTTCTTATTTTAAATTTTTGTTTATTTACTTATATTTTTGGCTGCACTGGGTCTTCGTCGATGCTTGCAGGATTTCTCTAGTTGCTGTGCGAGGGGCTTCTCTTGCTGCGGAGCATGGGGTCTAGGCTGCTCAGGCTTCAGTAATTATGGCCCATGAGCATACCTGCTCCGTGGCGTGTGGGATCCTCCCAGACCAAGAATCGAACCCATGTTTCCTGCATTGGCAGGCGGATTCCCAACCACTGGACCATCAGGGAAATCCCAATTCATCCTTTCTGATAAGCCCAGAACACAGCAAGCATTATTTCAAGACTTCCTGTTCTCCGCACCTACTCTTTAAAAAAGAAAGAGTTTGCACGGAACATAGAACATTGAACAATGGCCAACTGAACTGTACCAGGTCTGAGTTGTACACTCACTACAGAGCCCTTCTACAACCTCCAGAGCCGGATATGGCCTAGATTTTACAGCAATGGCTGGTGTTACTCAGGCTACTGCTGATGTTGGGGAGGGAGGTCTTTGTGCAAAGCAGGAAAAGGGGCCCCTCTGGTGCCTCTGACAAAAGCCCCCTGCCCCTAGTCTTCTGTTGGCCCCACCCCCTTCTCCATCAGGCACCTCTGACTCCACTCTCAGATAAGCCAGTAAATCAGATGACTGATAATAGAGAAAACTCTTGGAAACATTTGTTGGTTAAAGGGTGACCAAATGCCAGTAATCACTTTAAGGAAAATGAACTATATGAATATGCTTACATTTGGCCGTGTCTGCAAATGCAGTCTGCTTGGCTCAAGACGTGTGCACTTCTTCACATAAAGGTATTAACAGAGCCCTGAAGGATGGAGAAGGTTTGTCATCTGAAAGGGGACTTGCTGTGCTTCCCAATGCTATGGAGCTCGCCGACAACAGGATCTCCAGCTTTGCCTGTTTAGTTAAGTGTTGCTGCACAGGCAGGGGGCTTCCCAGGTGGCGCTAGTGGTAAAGAACCTGTCTGCCAATGCAGGAGTTTGATCCTAGGGTCAGGAAGCTCCCCTGGAGGAGGGCCTGGCAACACACTCCACTATTCTTGCCTGGAGAATCCCATGGACAGAGGAGCCTGGTGGGCTGCAGTCCATGGGGCCACACAGAGTCGGCCATCACTGAAGCGCCTTGCCACGCACAGACAGGAGCTGGAGGAACCACCCCAGCAGGTTGCCTGCTGCTTGATGGTCCCAAGGTTCAAGCTCAGATTTTGTTTGGTGATGAAAAGCTGAGCTCAGAAGGAAGTGGAGATGCTGGAAGAAAGCACGAGCACCTCTCTCATAGGGAGGCCAAGTATTAGGTCAGTCCTGTCTTCCTGCCACTGAAGTGACTGCGGGGGAATGAGATGTTAATTTTTGCACATGGCTGTCAGCAGCCTGGAGGTGAGTTTTGTCTTCTGATTCTCAGGCCCAAGTAGCTGCTACTCTGTAACCTTTGGGCTCCAGTCAGGGCCACACCTCTCCACTGCCATTGTTACCACTGGGATGAGCAGACCAGGCTCTACTTCCTTACTTCCTTGTCCCTCTCCACACTCCACGAGTTCTTCCTTCCTTTGTTGTTCAGTCGCTAAGACGTGTCTGACTCTTTGCGACCCCATGGCCCACAGCACGCCAGGCTTCGCTGTCCTTCACTGTCTCCTGGAGTTTGCTCAGATTCATGAACATTGAGTTGATGGTGCCATCCAACCATCTCATCTTCTCCGCCTCTTCTCCCTTTGCTTTCAGTCTTTCCCAGCATCAGGGTCTTTACCAGTGAATCGGCTCTTCATATCAGGTGGCCAACTACTGCAGCTTCAGCATCAGTCCCTCCAGTGAATATTCAGGGTTGATTCTTTTAGGATTGACTGGCTTGATCTCTTTGCAGTCCAAGGGACTCTCAAGAGTCTTCCTTTCTTCCCCCTGTACAAATCTGAGATGCCCTTGTAGTAGGACCATAAAGAAAACTTTGCATCCACATAGAACAATTGGTGACTGACTGAAAATGCTTTTCTACAACCCATGGGGAAACAATAATGTGTGTTAAAATGAAATAGGTTTATTGCATGTGGTTTTAAGAGACCATTTGGAACCACAGAAAATAGCACCCAGCTTTAAAGTACTGGAAGGTTGATCTTGCAGTTTGTTTATGAATTTTTTTTCTCCAAGAAAAGCCTGTAATTTGTCTTTTGGGGGGAGGGGAATGGAGAAGAGGTAATGGAATGATCAGCAAGAAAACCAGAATTCACCCCCCAGCAATATGAATAATTGCAAGTTCTTAAATGGAACTGGCAAGGTTACAGATGACATAACATTTGTTGGTATAAAATGGGGTGTCCCCAGAGGCATAGATAGCTTTAATTGTTCTTGAGAGCTTTTATGAACCTGGGAATAGCTGTAATTTTATAGTATCTTTGTGGCAGGTGCCCTGGATAGCAGCAAAGATACGTTTAATAAAGTTCTCTTCATAGACAGAGCCCAAAGACTCAGGCTGTGCACTGCCCTGGGAGTGTAAGACGCCAAAGCTAATTTCCATTTGCATTTTGTTTGTGTTCTGTCGCATATAGGGTGCCCTGTAGAGTTTAGCCATGTGCTTGACCTCAGTGAAATTCACTATTCATGTCCTCATCTCTGCAAGTGTTTCTGCTGGGAGGAAAGGTGACACAATAGGAGTTTTAGGGAGGAGGATGGGAGGTGTTTGTTCTTAGTCAGGCACGTGGGAAGGTCAGACTGAGCTGACTGAGTGAGGGCCTTCTTCTGGGAGGCCTCTTGTGCTGATAGCTCCTTTCCCCCTCTAAGGGCTTGAGAAAATGTTATGGCTGTAGGTCGTGGAGGACCGCTTTGTGCCATCATTTCCAAGGCTCGTTGGTTCTTGATATCAACTTGCCACTGTGCATAGATTATTCACAGAAACACAAACGAAGAAGCACAGACCTCGGGCCGGGGAGGCAGGGGCGGAATCTCTGCAGTGAGTCCAAATTCATATTCACTAATTTCTTTTTAAAATTAATTATTTTATTTTAGCTGGAGGATGGTCACTTTACAATGCTGTGATGGTTTTTGCCATACATCAACATGAATCGGCCACCAGTATACATGTGTCCCCCTGTCCTGAAACCCTTCCCACCTCCCTCCCCACCCCATCCCTCTGGGTTGTCCCAGAGCACTGGCTTTGTTTCATGCATCAAACTCGCACTGGTCATCTATTTTCCATATGGTAATGTACGTGTTTCAATGCTATTCACTAACATCTAAGCCTTTATAGACCATGTCTCGGTAGAAATCATCTTTGAGCATACTGTATCCACTTAATGTGCACTTGTCTTCTCTGTGTTCTGGTGTAGCAGTGAAGAGACTCCTGGACTGTGAGAAGTCCACTTCCATGGCTCCACCAGGGGAGGACAGGCTTTAACAAATACTGGTCCATGTCGGAGGCCTGGACACTGCGCTTGCCACGTGGTACACTCTCTTTGTGTTGCTGTAAATCTAACATACTGGCTCTTTGATCTCTCTGAAATGGCTACACTCTAGACTTACCTCCTGAACTTGTCAGCACTCTAATCTCTACTTCTTGCTCTATCCAGGCTACATTTCATGGCTGTCTCTTCATTCAGCACTGTTCTAATAGCAAACAAATCTCTATCCATATGGAGCTTATATTCTAATTGGGAGAGAGAAAAACAAGCAATATATGTATGAATGCATATGGCTGGGAAGGTGGCAGGGTTAGATCCTGTGATCATGGGCTGCCCTTTGTCCCACACTGAAGGACTTGAGCCTGAATACCTACCACCTTCTTTCTGGGTAGCCAGAGAACTAGCCTGCCTCATCCTTCTTGGAGTTCTAACTCCTATAGAAACTGAGTCAATGGGGAAATTTTGCTGAACATGGAGAGCTCCCCCAGTACTGGCACAGAAATAGACACAGTGTGGCCATCTGAAAATATGCAGCTTTGTCTTCATCCACATCCAAGTGTCTGATGTGGATTGATTGACTTAATTAATTGTAGCACTGAAATATCATGCTCACTACTGCACACGTCCAAATGAAATGGATGGACATATTAAAAATAATACAGACGGGGCTTTGCCATCTAAATAAAATGTTCTTACGAACACAGTCTCATTTTAGCCTTGCAAGAGTCCAAGAGGAGGACAGAGTAGATAGCATCTTCCACATGACAGTATCATACCTGTAAATCTAGTCCTACTGTGTTTTCCTGGGCAAGTTTCTTAAATTCAAAGTCTTTCTTCATCTCTAAAATGGGAGTAATAATAATAATGATACTTACTCTTCAGAATTCTGGAGAGGGTTTAATGAAAAAACGTAGGTAAGTTTCCTACATCTTTCCTGACGTGTGATTGGAATGCTGAATGCCAGCTATTGTTGTCATTATTACTGTTTACAGTGGAGAAAATTGAGGCTCACAGAGGAAAGCCACTGGGCTAAGGCTGTTAATGATGGGCTGGAACCCAGATTTGGAGGCTGTTGTTTCCCCCCTTAACACCAAATATCTGTGAGTCTGTCATGTGCTGGTTACGAATCTCTGTGCACCATCCACATTCAGTTTCAGACACGTGGTCTTTTATGCTCCCCAAATAATTAGTGCTGTTGATCTTGTGGAATGATGCTTGTTTCAGGGCACATGACGTCTGTCGTCAGAGATACTGAATTTTTAGGGCCTAGGTGCTCTGTTTAGGTCCTAAAGCATCCTCATGGACTCAGGTGAAGAAAGCACCAGGAAAGAGTAAGAGAGTGAGAAAGAGCCTGCTCCTTTGGTAGGCCAAGAAGGGGGCCCCTTTTCTTTCCAACTCGTTGGGGAGCATCTCATAAGGAAGAGCATCTCCCATCTGAGGCAAATAAATGAGTTGATTCCCTAAGTGTGAATGATTGAGATACCTTACCCTGGGCTCCTGTCTAAAAAAAATGATCAGGATAGACATACGGCTTGATGGAAATTGGCATGAGAAGCATTGAAAAACTGCTGCACCTGCCAGATTTTATCTGTTTTCACTGTTTTCTGCAATAGACATTGTATGTGTGTGTGGTCAGTTGCTCAGTTGTATCTGACTCTTTGCGACCCCATGGACTGGAACCTGCCAGGTTCCTCTGTCCATGGGGTTTTCCAGGCGAAAATACTGGAGTGGGTTGCCATTTTGTACTCTAGGAGAACTTTCTAACCCAGGGATCAAACCTGTGTCTCTTGCATCTCCTGCACTGGCAGGCAGATTCTTTACCATTAGCACTACCTGGGAAGCCCAGGCACAGTATAAATTAGTACTTTTTTTGTAAAGGCCTAAAATTATGAGTTTCAAATAATTGGTCCCATTTTATAGCTTTATGATGTATGAAGTACCTTTAGAAAACTTGATCTCATTTGAGCAACAGTTTTGCCACATAGAAGGGCCGATGGTATTCTGCCCACTTTAGTGGTGGGGGCTGTGACCCCTGAAGGGTGACCAAGGTTGCAAACTCAAACCCCATCAGTTGTGAAAACAATAGGTCGTGAGTAGCAATTGAAGACTGCCTGGTCCAAAAGTGTTTACATCTAAAAATTAAAACAGGGACTTCCCTGGTGGTCCAGTGGTTAAGAATCCACCTTCTAACATAGGAGACTTGGGTTTGATCCCTGGTCAGGGAACTAAGATCCCACATGCTGTGAGGCAGCTAAACCAGGGTGCCACAGCTAGAGAGCCTGCGTGCCCCAGCAAAAGATCTCGCATGCTGCAACTAACATCTGGTGCAGCCAATAAATAAATATTTAAAAAAATAAAAATTGAAAATGAGCCCTGTGTTGGCCTATTAAAACATATCTGTGGCTCATCTCATTAAAACAAGGTGGCTCATCTCTTTATATCGTTATTGATAAAGTCGTAAAACTTGTAAGTGGTAGAGGTAGGTCCACATCCTAGATCTCTGTCTCTGCATTCAGTGCTCTTTCTATAGAACCTCATCCCCTTACATGATTGATCCCTTGGGTTTCAGTGAATAAGAGCAATAGTAACATTTATGGACCATTTTACAGTTGCTGGGTCTTTTTCTCCTTCCTCCAGTGCATTCATTCATGTAAATCTCACAACAGCCCTATGGGGTTGGTACCTTATTGCACCCATATTGCAGATGACGATAGTGAATCCCTGCGAGGAGGAACAAGCTGCCTACCAGCCTCATGTGGTTCAGAAGCAGAGGAGCCAGCACTGGAAGGCAGGCAGTCCTGGTTCCAGATCATATGTGTGCGCGCATGTGCTCAGGGGTGTTTGACTCTCTGCAACCCCATGGACTGCAGCTCACCAGGCTCCTCTGTCCATGGGATTCTCTAGGCAAGAATAGTGGAGTGGGTTGTCATTCCCTTCTCCAGGGGATCTTCTCGACCCAGCGATCCACCCCACATCTCCTGTGTCTCCTGCACCGCAGGCAGATTTTTTACTGCTTGAGCCATTTGGGAAGCCCTTCGGATCATATGTTGCATGCTTTTAATCACTGAGTAGTATGAGAGCACTAACTCTTTCTCTGAAAATTGAAAGACAAAAACAACCAAAATATGTGTTAACCTGAGTCACAGGCACAATGTCTTCTTCATAAAAGTATACTGTTTTTGAGAAACCTCTTTGTGATCTAAAACGCAAGGTAATGATTGAGCATCTTTGTCAGGGCTCTGGCTGGCCCACCCAGCGTAGGAAAGGCTGGCATCTGTAAGTCAGGACCCTCTGGCCTTCAGGTAGCAGGAATGGAAAGGGGCATGAGAGCCCTGAGAGTACATCCTTTGGTTTGGTAGGAAATATGATCACAAGTAAAATGGATATATGTCTTCAAATTGACTTACGTATTTTTCATATCTTTCCCCTCTTAATCAAATGTTCCACTTTACATTAAAAAAAAATATGTGGCTGCGCTGGGTCTTAGTTGTGGCACATGAGATCTTTTGTTGTGCACACGGACTCTCTAGTTGTGACTCTTGGGCTTCAGTAGTTGCAGCAGGCAGACTCTCTAGTTGCAGTGTGAAAGCTCAGTTGCTCTGCCATATGTGGGGTCTTAGTTCCCCAACAAGGGACTGAACCTGCATCCCCTGCATTGCAAGGCAGATTCTTAACCCCTGGACTACCGGAGGAAGCCCCTCCATTTTGCTTTTTAAATAAATTTTAAAAAATGGTTCCATCACTTATTTGCTATAATTGGTGATATGGCCTACATGTGGGAGATTGTGCCCATTTAATCCCTCTCTGTAATGATATATCAGGAATAATGTGAGGAATAAATGAGTGTATACAAAGCTCTTTGTGTAGTTCCTGGCATATCCACTATAAATGCTCAATAAGTGTTAATTGTCATCTTCATTACTGAAGCTGAAGCACCAATACTTTGGCCACCTGGTGCGAAGAGCCAACTCATTGGAAAAGATCCTGATGCTGGGAAAGATTGAAGGCAGGGAGGAGAAAGGGATGACAGAAGACGAGATGGTTGGATGGCATCACCGACTCGATGGACATTAGTTTTAGCAAGCTCCAGGAGATGGTGAAGGACAGGTAGGCTTGGCGTGCTGCAGTCCCTGGGGTTGCAAAGAGTCAGGCATGACTGAGCGACTGAACTACAACATCATCATTGTTATTCTTTTAAAAAGTGCTGGTAAACTCTTATGACTGATATATTTTAACTAGAGCCAAGTTAGAAACATATAAGCTCATCACTTGGATTGGAGGTTTATTTCCTTCCAATTCAAAATAATAAAGAAAACATTTATTGAACCTCACTGTACCTCAGACCCTCTTCTGGGAGTTGACATCTTGTTTAGTGACTTGATCCTAGTCCATGAGCTAGCTAAGCAGAGACACATGTTATTCCCATTTGACATATGTGAAAACTGAAGCTCAGAAAAAATAAGTGATTCTCAAAGTCATTCAACTAATAAAAGGCAAGTCCAGACTAAAATTCATGTTTTCAAAGTTAAAACCTGATGCTTTCTCCGTGGTACCACCCTGTCACTTTCCCCCGACCTGCATCCACCCATCTCTACTGATTGATTACCATGCTTTCCCCAAATTCTGGCTTGGTGTAATGACAAGCTCAATTCCTTTGCCTGCGGTCTTCAGGATCTTCAGGTAGATCTTCAGGCATGAAACGAAATGCTTTCATTTCAAAGATTTTTGAAATCCTTACTTTACAAAGATTTTTAATGCTTGAAAAAGTTTTTTTCTTTGGCACGTGAAATTTCTTGCTTTCATTTCAGTTCAGTTCAGTCGCTCAGTTGTGTCTGACTCTTTGTGACCTCATGGACTGTAGCACTCCAGGTTTCCCTGTCCATCACCAACTCCCTGCCAGAGCTTGCTCAAACTTGTGTCCATATAGTCAGTGATGCCATCCAACCATCTCATCCTCTGTTATCCCCTTCTCCTCCTGCCTTCAATCTTTCCCAGCATCAGGGTCTTTTCCAATGACTCAGTTCTTTGCATCAGGTGCATTTCTTGCTTTGCAGTTGCCCAAATCTATAAGTTCAATGTCTTATATCTTATATCTCGTTAAAGAATTGGATGATAGCTATATTGAGTAATCTGCAGGGCTTATGCTGGGTAACTTGAAAACAATCATTAAGATGAAGGTAAATTCAGAGCTGGTGACTGTGCCATCTATGAGAAAGACTCAGAATACCACAGGGCCCAGTTGGGTGTTTTAGGTAATGAATGAAAATTTGCCCAATTGTTCAGTTGATTGTAGCAAAAGAGTAAATGGGAGAATGTTTCTTTACAAAGTGAAAATTTTGCTTTGCAAAACTCATTGTTGTTTGATTTTTGGCCTGGTTTTCATTCTTGCCTTTCTTTTTCTCTGGGCATGGCTCCATCCATTGTAATTCTCAGTGTCTCAGTTGCCTGACATTCCACTTGGATTAATCATGCAGAGCTCTGAATGGGTTAAGCACAGTCAGGTTGCTGCTGCATGCTCCATGGTTATACTGGCTGCAGAAATGCAGCAGCTTGAAGGGGATACACATGAATCGGGTCCTGAGTGGGATGAGGTAACCCCCTCAAATCTCTTTGTCATAGGCTAATGTCAGAGAATTATTTAGTAATCTGGACAGTTTCTAGGCTGTTTTTGTGGGGAGAAAATGCTAAGGATTTATATATAAGTGAGTCATTTGTAGATTCATCCATTCATCAAAACATTTTCTTTTTAACTTAAAACAATTTATTTATTTTATTTTAATTGGAGGACAGTCACTTCACAACACTGTGGTGGCCCCTGCCACACATCAACACCAATCAGCTATGAGTACACATGCGGCCCCCCAATCCTGAATCCCCCTACCACTTCCCTCCCCACCCCATCCCTCTGGGTTGTCCCAGAGCACGGGTTTTGAGTTGCCCTGCTTCATGCATCGAACTTGCCTTGGTCATCTGTTATACATATAATGATACATGTTTCAGTGCTATTCTCTCGTATCGTCCCACCCTTGCCTTCTCCCACGTAGTTCAGTAGTCTGTTTTTCACATCTGTGTCTCTTTTGCTGCCTTGAATATAGGGTTGTCACTACCATCTTTCTAAACTCCATATATATGCATTAATATACTGTTTTGGCGTTTCTCTTTCTGACTTACTTCACTCTGAATAATAGGCTCCAGTTTCATCCACCTCATTACAACTGACTCAAATGCATTCTTTTTTTCTATTTGAGTAATATTCCATTGTTTATATGTACTACGACTTCCTTATCCATTTGCTGATGGGCATCTAGTTTGCATCAAAACATTTTCAAGGGGCTTCCTAGTTGTTTCCCTTCAGGCTTCCACTACTCAGCACAGACGACTCATTGGAAAAGACCCTGATGCTGGGAAAGATCAAGTGCAGAAGGAGAAGAGGGCCTCAGAGAATGAGATGGCTGGATGGCATCACCAATGAGATGAACATGAACTTGGGCAAACTCCGGGAGACAGTGAGGGACAGGGAGGCCTGGTGTGCTTCAGTCCACAGCACTGACACGACACGACTGGGCGAATGAACAATGGCAACTCAGCACGGTGCCTTACGTGATTGTTTCTCTTGACCCAGTGAATGAATGAATGAATGAATGAGTGGAGAAAAAACACCGTGCTGTGGGAGCATGTGAAAAGGAGGCTTCATTCCTCAGAGATGACTCCAGGAGGAAGAGATATGTAAGAGGAGCCTTGAAGGACGAGTAGGTGTTAGTCATGAAATAAGGAAATGTTTGTTTACAAATCTGTATCTGCTGGAATCCTCATCATAAGAAAGGACAGAAAGTGGCAAGGAGGGGCACAGCCAACCACAGAGACAGTCCAGAGTGAGANTCCATTTGCTGATGGGCATCTAGTTTGCATCAAAACATTTTCAAGGGGCTTCCTAGTTGTTTCCCTTCAGGCTTCCACTACTCAGCACAGACGACTCATTGGAAAAGACCCTGATGCTGGGAAAGATCAAGTGCAGAAGGAGAAGAGGGCCTCAGAGAATGAGATGGCTGGATGGCATCACCAATGAGATGAACATGAACTTGGGCAAACTCCGGGAGACAGTGAGGGACAGGGAGGCCTGGTGTGCTTCAGTCCACAGCACTGACACGACACGACTGGGCGAATGAACAATGGCAACTCAGCACGGTGCCTTACGTGATTGTTTCTCTTGACCCAGTGAATGAATGAATGAATGAATGAGTGGAGAAAAAACACCGTGCTGTGGGAGCATGTGAAAAGGAGGCTTCATTCCTCAGAGATGACTCCAGGAGGAAGAGATATGTAAGAGGAGCCTTGAAGGACGAGTAGGTGTTAGTCATGAAATAAGGAAATGTTTGTTTACAAATCTGTATCTGCTGGAATCCTCATCATAAGAAAGGACAGAAAGTGGCAAGGAGGGGCACAGCCAACCACAGAGACAGTCCAGAGTGAGAGCAGCTGGTCCCATAGGAAAAGCACTGGACCCGGGGCAGGAGGTAGCTAGATTTATTTTTCTTTGTTTAACGAATACTTATTAACATAAGTAATAAGTAAGCCCAACATAACAATATGAGTTGCGCTCCAAAATCACTGTGATTTATTTGACTGTGTTGGGTCTTACTGCAGCGTGCAGGTTCTTCAGTTTTGGCTCGCAGGCTCTTTGTTGCAGCATATGGGGTCTAGTTCCCTGATGAGGGATCAGACCTGGGCCCCCTGCCTTGGGAGAACAGAGTCTCAGCCACTGGAGCACCAGGGAAGTCCCCGGCCAGACTCCCTTCATTCCCAGAAAATGATTCCTACCAAGATGCTCCTGTGTGCCCACATCTGCTTGTTACTAAGTCTGGGCTGGCCCTTCTGTTCTGCGTTGCTTCAGGCACAATCAGAATCTCCAGATGATGATTTTTTAAAAATTGTATTGTGATAGAATGCTTAACATGAGATTCACCCTTCTTAACGAATTTTCAGTTGGATAGTACAGTATGGTTAGGGCTTCCCTGGTAGTTTAGCATTAAAGAATCTGCCTGCAATGCAAGAGACATGGGTTTCATCCCTGGGTTCGGAAGTACCCCTGGAGAAGGAAATGGCAGCTCACTCTCGTATACAGGCCTGGGAAGCCCATGCACAGAGGAGCCTGGCAGGCCAAAGTCTATAGGGCTGCAAAGAGTCGACAACTGGAGTGTCTGAGCACGCACGCACCTTCGTGCCTCTGATGGAGTCAAGAGGCATGGCTGAAAGGCCGGTGTGGATAGAATTCATGATATGAGTCCACTGAAGGAGGCTTGGTGATTCAGATTTGCTAGGCTGAATTGACAGATATGACTTTGGATGAAAACAGCATGTGGCTATTGTTTCTAATAGATTCTGTTTCTCACCTGTTTTTAGTGAGTAGTCCCTGCAGCCAATGGGCTGTTGGCTTCTGGACCCAGGAGCTCAAGCTCATTTTTCTCTCTCCAAAAGCACGATCATTTCCAGAGGGCAGCACATGCTAGAAACCTGTTCCTGGGGGCTGCTTTGTCAGGAGAGGGAGATACAGTAAGAGTCTGTCGGGAACAAACAAAGACATCCTTGACAATGGCGATTTATCTTGCTACCTGCAACATGCCCTTTGGTGTGATAGCTGCCTGGGCTGGCTGGGATTATTTATCTTGAGCACACACTGATATATGGAAGTGAGCTCCTGGCAGGCTTCCTTCCTCTCTTCCCTCTCTGCCTGGCCAGTCTTCTCTGTTCATTCTTCCATATCAGAGGGCTGTCAGCCAGCATGTTCCTGGGGAATAAGAGGGGAGGGCAAGTACCTTGAAATATCTTAGGAGAAATTATCTTCTTTGTAAGCAGGACTTGATCTGGTTTCTTCTTTCCTGTTGGTTCAGCCCTGGGAAATCAGAGATGCTGAGGAGAGGGTCTGGCAGGTGTAAGGAATGCAGAAGTGGGCTCCTGCCCAGCAGTGATCTCCTTTCAGCAGACCCTCCCCCCTCTTCTGGCTTTTCAAAGAACGTCTTCCTTCTGCTGCTTGGGCTCGTTGCAGGTGATGCTAACATCACAGTGACAATTGCAGGAGAACCCCTGGCAGCAGCTCTCCCCCATTTTGTGCCTTGGAAAATACTACTCCCTCTGTTAAGAGTCTTGCTTTCTCCCTAACGTCTCCTGGCTGACTCCTGCTGGATATTATACATTCAGCTCAGGCGTGACCTTTTTTCTCAGCATCACTTGTCCGGCTTCCCATCTCAAACTGTGCCGAAGATTTTTCAGGGCCATCTAGAGAAAGAGGTACTATTCAGGCGCCCTGGTATTTTTTTTTCTGCACTCCCAACACAGGTGTGCAGTGGAGGCAGATGCACACACATGTGCGTGCACACACATGCACGTCTGCACTCTGCCACCCAGTAGCATGAGATCATAGCCTTACTGGCTTAGTCTACAAATCGTGAACTCAGTGTCTGTAAATGTTACCAGGATGGCAAGAAATGGAAATCGTTCTCTAAGGACTTACGCTGAGCAGTTTAATGAAGGGACTTTTTAGCAGCATGGGTGAGCCGAGCAGGGGTAAAATACTCAGGAACTGGTGATAGGAGGAAGGGGCAAGGCTTGGGAGTCTAAGGTGCTTCCATGTCCTGGCTATTATAAATAGAGCTGCAATGAACACTGGGGTGCATATATCTTTTTGAATTATGGTTTTCTCCAGGTATATGCCCAGGAGTGGGATTGCTGGGTCATACGGGTTCCTAGTGTTTTAGGGAACCTCCCTGCTGTTCTCCACAGTGGCTGTGCCAGTTTACATTCCCACCAACAGTGTACGAGGGTTCCCTTTTCTCCACATCCTCTTCCACATTTATTGTTTGTAGATTTTTTGATGATGGCCATTCTGATCCATGTGAGGTGATATACCTCACTGTAGTTTTAATTTGCATTTCTCTAATAATTAGTGATGTTGAGCCTCTTTTCATGTGTCCGTTGACCATCTGTATGCCTTCTTTGAAGAAAGGTCTATTTAGGTCTTCTGTCCATTGTTTGATTGGGTTGTTTGATTTTTTGATATTGAGCTGCATGAGCTATTTGTATATTTTGAAGATTAATCCCTTGTCAGTTGCTTCATTTGCAGATATTTTCTTCCATTCTCTTTATCTTGTTTATGGTTTTCCTTGCCATGCGAAAGCTTTTAAGTTTGACTGGGTTCCACTTGGTTTTGTTTGTTTTTGGCTCTGGCATGTGGGGTCTTAGTGAGGTATGTGGGGTCTTAGTGAGGCATGTGGGGTCTTAGGCATGTGGGGTCTTAGTGAGGCATGTGGGGTCTTAGTGAGACACGTGGGTCTTAGTGAGGAATGTGGGATTTCAGTTCCCCAACCAGAGATGGAACCGGTGCCCCCTGCAGTGGAAGCACTGGACCACCAGGGAAGTCCCTACCTTCTCTTTTCTGAACCACTTTGGCAATCTGGAAAGCTAATAGACCCTTTTTCAAAATAACATTTCTAAATGCAAAAGTATAATACATAGGATTACAAAAAAAGCCAGTTATTTTAAAATACAGTTACCAAAATGCTAAAAATACAAAATTGTGGTATAGTCATATATTTACTTACTAACACATGTACTACAAAAGCTAGTGGCAGAATGAACAATTGCCAAACTTTCTGCATGATGATAAGTGTAAATGATATTTCAAGATACCTGTGATAGCTGAAATGAATATGAAAGTACCTGATGTTTTTTGTTGGTGATAAAGTCTTAAGCACTGTTAATACTGGTGTTTCCCTGGTGGCTCAGTGGTTAAGTATCTGCCTGCTAGTGCAGGAGACACAGGTTCAATCCTTGGGTCAGGAAGATCCCCTGGAGGAGGAAATGGCTACCCACTGTAGTATGCTTGCCTGGGAAATCCCATGGACAGAGGAGCCCGGTGGGCTACAGTCCCTGAGGTTTCCAAGAGCTGGACACGATGACTAAACAACAATACTACCACTGCTGTGCTTTGCTGCCTACCTTCATAGTTGAGGAAAATGCAAAATTTCAGATGAGTAGAGTTCAGTGATAGAGATCAATATGTTAATTTTTTTCCATCTAGGTTCACTGACCCCTGAATTCTGCCCAAGTGCTCCTTAGGGTTCTGAATGTCACAGGTTGCGACAGTTTGCCTTAACTGTAAGCGTAGGGATGTTAAGTTCTGGTGCCTGGTGATGTAAACTAGAGTATGAGAGGGCAGCAGTGTAGACAGAATCCAGCTTCTCAACAGGACCAGAATCCTCCCTGTGCAGTGTCCCAGGGCCCTCGAAAATCCATGCTAAGAAATGATGCATCTGCTCAACTCCTTGGTCGTCATCTACATCTGTTAAATACTAATAATACACCCTTGGCTCTGCTAGAATATAAAACTTCATGAGGACATAAAATGCTAAAAACCTGTTATTGAAATATTATATAAATATAAATGTATATTTCATCCGCTGCACGGCTTGGTGAATTTTCAAGAACTGACCACACTGGTCTAGGTGGAACCTGGGTCATTATCTGCATCCCAGAAGCCTCCCTGAGGTTGCCTTCCTGACACGCCATCTCCCCTAAGGATAATTGCTCTTCTGATTTCTAACAACCTGGAGTAGTTTTGCCTGCTTTGTTATTTCTGTAAGTAGAATAATACACAGTCTACTTGTCTGGTGTCTGGCTTCTTTCTCTCAATGTCATACTTGCGAGATTCACCCATATCCTTCCATGTAATTGTAGATAATTCATTCTTATCTCTCTGTAGCATCCTGTTGTGTGAATATGCCATAATTTATCCATTCTGCTGTGAATGAAAATATGGATAGTTTTGAGGTTTTGGCTATTATGGATAATGTGTGTGTGCTCAATCGTGTCCAACTTTTTGTGATCCCATGAACTGTAGCCCACTAGGCTCCTCTGCCTATGGAATTTTCCAGGCAAGAATACTGGAGTGGGTAGCCATTTCCTTCTCCAATTATGGATAATACTTGTTATAAATATTCTAACATGTGCCTTTTGTTGAGAATATTGAAGTACTTTTGTTAAGTATATACTTAGGAGTGAAACTCCAAGGTCTTGAGTCTGAGTTTAACTTCAGTAGGTATTGTCAGTTTTCCAAAGCAGTTCTATTGATTTATATACTTCTACTGGTTCCAGTTGCTCCAGATCCTAACCATCATCCCCCATTCTCTGTCTTTTTCATTGTGTCCATTCTGGGGGTTTTTGTATTGGTAACTCTTTGTGGCTTTAGTTGGCTTTTTTTCCTGGTGATGAAAAACCTTTTTTAATGCAGGGTATCCTCATTTATGAAGTGTCTGAGTTTTTTGTCTATCTTCCTATGGCCTGTACTTAGATATCTTGAGCAAGTTATTTAATTATTCTCAGTCTCCTCATTTTTTAATGTAAAGACAATTTTATTCATTTATTTTTGAAATATTCATTTGTTTAGTTGGCTGCACCGAGTCTTAGAGGCAGCTTGAGGGATCTTCAGTTGCAGCATACAAACTCCTTAGTTGTGGCACATGGGATCCAGTTCCCTGACCAGGGATAGGATCTGGGCCCCCTGCATTGGGACTGCAGAGTCTTAGCCACTGGACCACCAGGGAAGTCCCAGTTTCCTCATTGTTAAATTAGGACATTAATAGAATCAGTGAAAAAGGTTATTGTGAGGATTAAGAGAGATAGCCTATAAAATGTTTAGCCTGCTGCCTGGCTCCTGGCCAGTGGTAAGTGCTCAATAATTTCTAACAGTTATGATTAATCACTGAAGCAGTGCATATCATGGATGCTCCATCTATGCTTGCTGCATAACTGAATTTAAAAATATCACTGTAACAGCATTATAAATAGAACCTGCTAATCTTGCCTATAGCTGGGTGGGGAGCTCAGTGGCTTTGGGATGGGATGAAGGAGAATTTCTTATTTTTTATTCTCTTTAGTACTTTTTGAATTTTGTACGATGGAATGAATTTCCTATTAAAACACGTGAAACTAAAATCCAAAAAGAATAGCTGAAATAGGAATGGAAATAATCTAGAGTTCCACTGTACCGTGAGCTGTAATCCCTCTGCTGCTGCTGCTAAATCGCTTCAGTCCTGTCCGACTCGTAGTGACCCCATGGACGGCAGCCCACCAGGCTCCTCCATCTGTGGGATTTTCCAGGCAAGAGTACTGGAGTGGGGTGCCATTGCCTTCTCTGGTAATCGCTCTTCTGCCATATCCGGGATGTACATGGAGAAGGGGCATGTTTAACTATGGTGAAGAGGAAACTCTTTGAAGAAATAGATTTCATCAGGAAGGTATGATGTCCATGTATTATGTAAAAGTTATGATAATGGAAGGAGAAATAAATTATGACATATGATAATGTTTGAGTGTTCCCACACCTCCAGGAGATGGGATGTGAACTTAATGTTGGGAGACAAAAAATATCAGGGGACAGAAGTGAACAGAATGCTTTAGTCATGTTCAGTCCAACCTCTAAGGGTTCCAAGAAGTTTGAAGAGACATATTTTGGTCTAGAGTTCTTGAGGATGAAGGCACACATTTCCGTGTCTCTTGGAACTTTGTTACGCATAATAAGGCATTAGCCTTTCTTAGTGAATTTTATGTTGCACTTATCCAAGTCAAGTCACTTTTGAGTGACCCAGGAGACAGAACTCTCTCAGGGTGTGTGTGTTTCTAAATTATTATTACTGATGACAGTACTGAAATTAATGTCAAAGTGGACTAGAAAGAAAGCTGAGTGCTGAAGAATTGATGCGTTTGAACTGTGGTGTTGGAGAAGACTCTTGAGAGTCCCTTGGACTGCAAAGAGATCCAACCAGTCCATCCTAAAGGAGATCAGTCCTGGGTGTTCATTGGAAGGACTGATGTTGAAGCTGAAACTCCGATACTCTGGCCACCTGGTGCAAAGAGATGGCTCATTTGAAAAGACCCTGATGCTGGGAAAGATTGAAGGTGGGAGGAGAAGGGGACTACAGAGGATGAGATGGTTGGATGGCATCACCGACTCAATGGACATGAGTTTGGGTAAACTCCGGGAGTTGGTGATGGACGGGGAGGCCTGGCATACTGCAGTGCATGGGGTCACAGAGAGTTGGACACGACTGAGCGACTGAACTGAACTGAACTGAGTTTGCATGTTTTCCACAACATATCAAGTATTGTTAAAATCCATGCTCTTATTTGCTTTTCATGCTAACTCCTAAAAAGGATAGCTGTTGTTATCTCCATTTTACAGGTGGAAGAACTAAGGCTCAGAGGGGTACAGGAAATGGAGCCAGGACCAAAAGCTAGGTTAGTGCTGGAAAATGTCCAAAGTACAGTTCTTAAGGTGACTGTTGTGCCTGTCACAGGTATGAGGGTTGAGATGAGACGTTTGAATAGAGAATGATGACTGGAGAATTTTGAGAATAATGAAGGGAGATGTTTGAAATGGTGAGGTCAGCAACTGCCACCGCCCAGAGGGATGGTTATGTGGCCGTATTGTGTGGTCCGCCTCTAGATCTTGTCAGTTCTGAGCTTAGGTGGTGTCCCAGACAGCGATTCTGCACCAACATTCAATTTTGTGACTTCTGAAATGTTCTACTTTTATTTTTATATGGTATTTTTGTGTGTGATTGTTCTTACAATGTAAAGAATCTGCTTATAATGGAGGAGACCTGGATCAACCCCTGGGTTGGGAAGATCCCCTGGAGAAGGAAATAGCTACCCACTCCTGTATCTTGCCTAGAGAATTTCATGGACAGAGGAGCCTGGGGTCAGAAAGAATCAGACAGGACTGAGCAATTAACACACTTAAATTCTTACAATGTATCATTTAAGCCATCACATTTCCTACATGTTTTTTTTTCCCTTTTGGATTCCTTCAATTGTGACATCTCCCCTTAAAAGATAATCACATTTGATTCTACCTGATTCCCCAGGCAGTTTAATGGTAGACCTGCGGGACAGATTCAAGATCACTTGCAACAGCCTCCTTAGAATGTTACAAATGAGGGAACTAAGACCCAGAGAGGCAAAGTGACTTGTCCACCATCACAAAGCTAGTTAATGCCGAGGATGGAATGAAATAAGTGGGAGGAGAGTAAGAGGGCAGAGGTGACTGTCAACAAGGGAGGTTTTCTGTAGAAGTTGTTTACAGTGAGTTTTCAGGAAGGTGAACATTCTGGTAGTTCTATGGAAAGAGAAAGGTTGCTTTCCAGACCAACAGGAATTTTACCCCTCTAGCTGCCAGGTGAAGATGGCAGATGGTCGCTGTAGGGTTATTGTAGATATGGATAAAGAAGGTCTTTAGTCACCGCACTCGCCTCTACCCTGTCAGCTCAGCACTTTGATCCTGAACCGGTGCTGAAAATAGAAACTCCTTCTGAAAGGACATGGCAGGATACTGAGATGGCTCCAGAGATTATTGCCCTTTTTGCACACACTCTTTATAACGGTTTTCCCCTTGAGGATGCATAGGTATGTGTATACGACTGATTTCACTCCCACAGTGAAGTTATATTACATGACAAAGATGAAGGAATTTTGCAGATATGATCTCAGATCAGTCGGTTTTGAGTGAGGTCAGAAGGGAGGTAATCCAGGATGGATTTGAGATTTATTCAAAAGGGACTGAGATTCAAAGGGAAAGCAATTCTCCTGCTGGCTTTAAAGAAGTAAGCCTCTATGTTGTGAGAGACTACTTCTGCAGCTAAGACCTGAGACAGCTCTGCTTGTAGCTGAGGTAAGCTCTAGGAGCTGAGGCAATCTCTGGGTGACAGCTGGATCCCTGGGTCAGGAAGATCCCCGGAGAAGGGGCTGGCCACCCACTTCAGTATTCTTGCCTGGAGAATCCCCGTGGACAGAGGAGCCTGGCGGGCTAGAGTCCACTGGGTCACAAAGAATCGGACACGACTGAAGCGATTTAGTACACACTGGGTGGCAGCCAGCAAGAAACTAGGCTCAGTCCTACAACCAAAAGGAAGTGTATTCCACTAACAACTTGTATAAGCTTGAAGAAGATCCCCAACTCTGGACTTCCCTGGTGGTCCAGTGGTAAAGGATTCGCCTGCAGATGCAGGGGTCATGGGATCGATCCCTGGTCTGGGAAGATTCTACATGCTGTGGAGCAACTAAGGCTGTGTTACACAACTACTGAGCCCTCGAACTTAGAGCCTGTGCTCTGCAACAAGAGAAGCCACCACCCTGAGAAGCCCAAGGACTGCAGTTGTGCTGGCCACAACGAGAAAACCCATGAGCAGTGATGAAGACCCCGTGCAGTCAAAAATCTGTAAACAAATTAATGAAAAAGAAGATCGCAGCTGCTGATAAGATCATAGCCTCAGCTGACAGCTTGAGACCTGGGGAGATCCAGGTGAGACCTGGGCAGAGGACCTAGTTAGACTGTGTCCAGTAGTGATGTGTGGATGTGACAGTTGGACTATGAAGAAAGAATTGATGCTTTTGAACTGTGGTATTGGAGAAGACTCTTGAGAGTCCCTTGGACTGCAAGGAGATCCAACCAGTCCATCCTAAAGGAAATCAGTCCTGAATATTCATTAAAAGCACTGATGCTGAAGCTGAAACTCCAATCCTTTGGCCATCTGATACGAAGAACTGACTCATTTGAAAAGACCCTGGTGCTGGGAAAGATTGAAGATGGGAGGAGAAGGGGACAACAGAGGGTGAGATGGTTGGATGGCATCACCGATTCAATGGACGTGAGTCTGAGTGAACTCTGGGAGTTGGTGATGGACAGGGAGGCCTGGCGTGCTGCAGTCCATGGGGTCGCAAAGAGTCGAACACAACTGAACGACTGAACTGAACTGAACTGAACTGAGACTTCTCATGTACAGAGTTTGTGAGATAGTAAATTTCTGTTGTTTGGGAAAAAATAAAAGAATTTTCCTGTCTGAGTACCACTTCCCTGGAACGTCCAAGTTCAGAAGCATAAATTCAGGCAAGAGAAGCCCCTTGGGGGACACCCTGTTTCTACCTGGGGTCAAGGCTGATGTCTTCCTTCATAGTATAACCTGTGAGCATTAACGGCCAGCAGTAGCAGATTATCAGAGAGTTGGCTCATCACAGTTTCTGTGGATCATTTTACAGAGAAACAATTTTCTAGGAAGACAAATCAAACTTTGTTAGAAGCTTTAGGGAAGATAATATCCCTGGAAACCTATGAAAGATTCAAAGTAGATCTCCCACTCTTGGAGACAGCATTCTTTCAATTTATCCAAAATCTTCACTTGCTTAAAGGAGAAAAAAAGTCTTTCTGATGTATGAGGGAGCTCACTTCTGTTTTTCTGCCCCGTTTCCTTGTTTTCTAGAATACTTCTGAATTTTTCCTGTACTTACTGAACGTGCTGTGTGCTCAGTCCTTGTCTTGTCTGACTCTTTGCGACCACGTGGCCTGTAGCCCAGCAGGCTCCTCCATGGTATTCCCCAGGTGCGAGTACTGGAGTGGGTTGCTATTTCCTACTCCAGGGGATCTTTCCCAACCTAGGGATCGAAGCAGTGTCTCCTGCGTCTCCTACATTGCTGGCAGATTCTTTTTACCACTGAGCCACCTGGGAAGCATTTACTCAACAGAAAATAATAAACAATATTTGTTTCTACTTGGTGCGTGGTGTAGTGGGGAGAGGAGGACTGAGATGTTTGAGAGGGACTGGCCTATTTCTTTTTTTCCTTTCTCTTAAAAAGTTTTCTTGGGGTGTAGTTGGTTTACAGTGCGGTTATTTTCTGCTGTACATCAAAGTGAATCAGTGTGGTAGCCACTCAGTCGTGTCTGGCTCTTTGTGGCACCATGGATGGGATCCCCCAGGCTCCTCTATTCATGGGATTATTCAAGCAAGAATACTGGAGTGGCTTGCCATTTCTTTCTCTAGGGGATCTTCCTGACCCAGGGATCAAACCCAGATCTCCTGCATTGTAGGCAGATTCTTTACCATCTGAGCCATCAGGGAAGCCCAATATGTGTATATATCCCCTCTTTTTTGGATTTCCTCTCCTTTTAGGTCACCACAGAGTACTGAGTGGAGTTACCTGTGATAAACAGTAGGTTCTCATTAGTTATCTATTCGTGTCCGACTCTTTGCGACCCCATGGACTGTAGCCTACCAGGCTCCTCCGTCCGTGGGATTCTCCAGGCAAGAGTACTGGAGTGGGTTGCCATTTCCTTCTCCAGGAGATCTTCCCAACCCAGGGATCGAACCCAGGTCTCCCGCATTGCAGGCAGATGTTTTACCATCCGAGCCTCCAGGGAAGACAGTGTATGTATCAATGCCAAGCTCCCAAGTCATCCCACCTCCTTCCCCCCCACTGGTGTCTATACAGTTGTTCTCTACGTCTGTGTCTCTATTTCTGCCTTGAAAATAGGTTCATCTGTGTGATATTTCTAGATTCCATGTATATGCATTAATATAAAGTGTTTCCCAAGCCCTTTGTTGAATGGGACTCTCGTAGTCAACTGCGTATATGGTGGTGTGCCTGCTGCATCGTCTGCTCCACAGCCCCCTCTGCTATGAGGGCAAAACAGGAGAGTTGGCAAGATTCTTGCTCAGTAAGACCCACTTGGGGGCACTTATTTGTGATATTTCCAGTAAACACATTTAGAAACATACTTCTTTATTTCAACTCTATCATGGCTGAACACCTGTAAAGAAAAGATGGTTGTAGTCATGTTCAGTTGTATCTTCCAGATTCTCTTAGACATGATAAATATCAGTCCAAATCAAAGCTAAAGACAAGCTTTCTAGTTTGTGGGTCTCACAAAAGGGGGCTTTGAGGAATCATGTCTGTAATCAGGGGCTTCCCCAGTGGCTCAATGGTAAAGAATTTGCCTGTAATGCAGGAGACACAGGAGATGCAGGTTCAGTCCCTGGGTCGGGAAGATCCCCTGGAGGAGGGCATGGCCACCCACTCCAGTATTCTTCCTGGAGAATCCCATGGACAGAGGAGCCTGGCAGCCTACAGTCCATGGGGTTGCAAAGAGTCAGACACGATTGAGCATGCTCACAGGCACATCTGTAATCAAGGAAGCGCTGAGATGTGGGGTGCTGCATGTCCCTACAGGGCAGTGTCCAGGCTCTTTTGTGAGATGCAAGTGATAAGGGCAAAGGGATGAAGTGAGGACATCGCATGCCAGATTAATTCAAGCTCATTTGACAGTCAGAAATAAATCTCTAAGGATCCTTGTGAGTGATTCCACTCAGGAGAGCAGGAATAACACTTAACTTTTGCCAGTTCATAGAACCATTCAGAGCCTCAGTGTCCTTGGGTGTAAGTGTGGGTATTTCTGTAGCAGTCTTTGTCTCTAAGAAGCAGAAGCTAGCTCTCACCGGCTTAAGCAGAAGACTGTTTGGAAGGTGCTGGGCTACTCCCAACACCTGTAAAGGCTTGAGACCCTGGGTGGTAAGGGCAGGAAGCAGAGCGGGCCTGAGGTCTGCAGAGTGGCAGCATCTGCCACGGTAGCGACTATGCTCAGCCTTGGGCTCTTGGTGGGAGACATACTTCTTTCCCATGTGAATATGGACAGTCCAGGGCTAGAATGGAGGCTTCACAATCACTGAGGATCCTCCTGGCTGAGTCCCTGGTGTTTGGCTTCCTCGTACAGAACTTCAGATTCATGATGTGTGCTTGCTAAGTCACTTTAGTCATGTCTGACTCTGTGCAACCCTGTGGACTGTAGCCCTCCAGGCTCCTCTGTCCATGGGCTTCTCCAGGGAGGATGCTGGAGTGGGTTGCCGTGCCCTCCTCCAGGGGATCTTCCCGACTCAGAGACTGAACCCACCTCTCTTTTTTCTCCTGTATTGGCACATGGATTCTTTACCACTAATGCCACCTGGGAAACCCTCAGATTCATGATATGAATATGCAATTTATATGAAAAAAAGATGGACATTTCCAGTCTTTCTTTTCTGGAATAGTTTCTTCTGGAATATATGCATTTGTTCAGCAAAGTTTTGATTTGATTGAAGTTAATACCAGACCACCTGACCTGCCTCTTGAGAAACCTGTATGCAGGTCAGGAAGCAACAGTTAGAACTGGACATGGAACAACAGACTGGTTCCAAACAGGAAAAGGAGTGCGTCAAGGCTGTATATTGTCACCCTGCTTATTTAACTTCTACTCAGAGTACATCATGAGAAACGCTGGGCTGGAAGAAGCACAAACTGGAATCAAGATTGCTGGGAGAAATATCAATAACCTCAGATATGCAGATGACACCACTCTGATGGCAGAAAGTGAAGAGGAACTAAAGAGCCTCTTGATGAAAGTGAAAGTGGAGAGTGAAAAAGTTGGCTTAAAGCTCAACATTCAGAAAACGAAGGTCATGGCATCTGGTCCTATCACTTAATGGCAAATAGATGGGGAAACAGTGGAAACAGTGTCAGACTTTATTTTTTTGTGCTCCAAAATCACTGCAGATGGTGACTGCAGCCATGAAATTAAAAGACACTTACTCCTTGGAAGGAAAGTTATGACCAACCTAGATAGCATATGCAAAAGCAGAAATATTACTTTGCCAACAAAGGTCCATCTAGTCAAGGCTATGGTTTTTCCAGTGGTCATGTATGGATGTAAGAGTTGGACTGTGAAGAAAGCTGAGCACTGAAGAATTGATGCTTTTGAACTGTGGTGTTGGAGAAGAGTCTTGAGAATCCCTTGGACTGCAAGGAGATCCAACCAGTCCATCCTAAAGGAGATCAGTCCTGGGTGTTCATTGGAAGGACTGATGCTAAGGCTGAAACGCTTTGGCCACCTCATGCAAAGAGTTGACTCATTGGAAAAGACTCTGATGCTGGGAGAGATTGGGGGCAGGAGGAGAAGGGGACGACAGAGGATGAGATGGCTGGATGGCATCACTGACTCGATGGACATGAGTCTGTGTGAACTCTGGGAGTTGGTGATGGACAGGGAGGCCTGGCGTGCTGCGGTTCATGGGGTCGCAAAGAGTCGGACACAACTGAGCGACTGAACTGAACTGAATATACTTGCTACCAACCTCAAGCTTGAAACATTTAATACAGCTCTAATTTTATTATTAAATGTTATAAAGAAACCAAGACAAGATTGTAATTAGTCTCCAATTAAAATGGATAAATTTATAATAATAACAAAAAGAAAGTAGAGACAGCTCTAGGCTTGACATCCTTTACATTTAAATCTAACTTTGCAAAAGAATCTACTGGGCAAGAGAAGTATTTCCTAGGCTTCTCAGATCTGCCTGAATATGTTGTTATAAAATGGTAATGAGCTTCCCTAGAAGGGGCTAAGTGCACATTTGAAGTTGCATTTTTATTTTCTATTTTATTGAAACAGATTCTTTAGATCTAGATTAGAATTACGACTTGGGAAATATTTTTAAGGAAGTCCACTGGCATTGAATACATCAGACCCTTCTCTCTGCTATTCTGAAAGCCAGTTGGAACTCAGCTGAGAGAAGTGCTGGTTTTAAGGAGCTCAGATTCATGCTGTTCATTCAGTTTACTGCATAGTAATCACTTACTTGGGATTTTAACCATTTCAGATCATTTTCTTCATTTAAAAATGACAGAATATTTGTGTGCTGACACCAGAAATATTTTTCATCAGCATAATCAGATGTCTTGATCAGCAGGTATTAAGTAAACTCAAAATATTGACTGCACATATTTGTTTGTTTAATACCAAGAGATGGGCAAGGATTATAAGAGCCTCAGTCTTGGCTTTACAGTCAGGTTTAGAAGACGATGGTTATCCCCATATTTAGTACTCTCAAGCAGCATTGCCCTCTCAGCTGTTAGTGCCTGGGATGTGCTGTAGAAACAGGGCTTTTGTTTTCCAATCAGCTTCCCCAGGGAGCATCTCTCACAGGCATATCATGTATGTCCGAGTGATGGAGAGCCCACTGGATACCCATGGGAAGAATGTGGCAGAGGGGGCTAGCTGTACCCCCAAATTCATGCTCCTCTTTCTGTAGTACAGAGTTGCCCCTGATAAGTAGCTGTCCATCTGAGGCTAAATTTCCCAGCGCTTTTTGCACCTAAGCACGGCCATGTAGCTGTTTCTAACTAATGGAATGTGAACGGGAGTGATGTGTGTCACTTCCTGGCCAGAGCGTGTAAGAGGAAGGATGCTTCCTCTGTTTCTGCTTTTTTCTACTGACTGGGTGCAGATAACACCCCCGCCCTTGCCCCTCCCCCCACTCCCAACTGCCTCAGGCTTGGTGGAACCACAGGATGGAGCCATGGTGAAGAGCGGCTCTACCTATCAGCTGGGAACATCCACCTTGCATTCTTTTCTTTTGAAAAAGATTCGTTAGTTATTTATATTTGTGGCTGTGCTGCGTCTTTGTTGCTGCACAGGCTGTTCTCTAGCTGCACCCAGCAGGGGTCGCTCTCTAGTTACTGCACGGAGGCTTCTCGCTGCAGCGGCTTCTCTCGCTGTGGAGCGTGGGCTCCAGAGCACAGGCTCAGTAGCTGCGGTGCACGGGCTGGGTTACCTTGCAGCATGTGGGATTTTCCCGAATCAGGAATTGAACCCATCCATGTCTCCTGTTCAGCTCAGTTCAGTTTCAGTTCAGTCGCTCAGTCGTGTCCGACTCTGCGACCCCATGAATCGCAGCACGCCCGGCCTCCCTGTCCATCGCCAAATCCCGGAGTTCACTCAGACTCATGTCCATCGAGTCAGTGATGCCATCAAGCCATCTCATCCTCTGTCATACCCTTCTCCTCCTGCCCCCAATCTCTCCCAGCATCAAATTGTTTTCCAATGAGTCAACTCTTTGCATGAGGTGGCCAGAGTACTGGAGTTTCAGCTTTAGCATCATTCCTTCCAAAGAAATCCCAGGGTTGATCTCCTTCAGAATGGACTGGTTGGATCTCCTTGCAGTCCAAGGGACTCTCAAGAGTCTTCTCCAACACCACAGTTCAAAAGCATCAATTCTTCAGCGCAGGCAGATTCTTTACCACTGAGCCACCGGGGAAGCCTGACCTTGTATTCTTACTTTAACAAGAAATAAATTTTTATTGTGTTTGAGCTTTTGTGCTTGTGTAGGCTTAATTGGTATATCTACTAACTGTACCCTGTTATAGGAAATAGGTTCCCTTGGGTCACCTCTGATCTTGCAACTCTGTATTTAGTGTATCTTTGAAATCCTTTGCCATTTTGGACTTACAGTGGAAAGAAAAGACTAGTCTACATCTTTGGTGCTTATCCAATCTGTAGACGTGTGAGTGAAAGGAAGGAAAGAGTGGGAAAATAACATGGAAACTTACATTCAGTTCAGTTTAGTTGCTCAGTCGTGTCCAACTCTTTGCGACCCCATGAACCGCAGCACGCCAGGCCTCCCTGTCCATCACCAACTCCTGGAGTCCACCCAAACCCATGTCCATTGAGTTGGTGATGCCATCCAACCACTTCATCCTCTGCCGACCCCTTCTCCTCCTGCAAATACATAAGCAATGGGAACTTGCTGTATGACTCAGGGAACTCAAACTGGAGCTCTGTAACAACCTAGAGGGGTGGCATGGGGAGGCAGGTGGGAGGGAGGTTCAAGAGGAAGGGGCCTTAGGTATACCTATGGCTGATTCAAGTTGATATTTGGCAGAAACCAACACAATACTGTAAGGCAATTATTCTTCAATTAAAAATAAATAAATTTAATTTAAAAATTGTCACTTCTCAGATTTATCAATCATCTTCCTAAATTCTTCTCCTGAAATTTTAGCCTATTGAGAGACAGTGTGACCTAGTGGTTACATGTGTAGGCTGTGGAGCTGGCACGCCTGGTTATAAATGTCACCTCTGCTGCTTACTATCTCTGTGAACCTGAGTAAGTTGCTTAACTTTTCTATGTTTCTGTCTCTTCATCTGCAAAGTGAGGACAACACTGCCTTCCTCAAATGATGGGATTAGGAGAATTAGTGCAGCTTCGTGCTTATGGTGGTTTCTGGCTTAAAGTAAGCACACAATAAATGTCATTTCTAGTGATTACTGAGGGTCTTTGTTGCTGTGGTTTTGCCTAGGATTTCTAAGGACCTTTGCATTTTTATGTGGTTCTTTTGTCTTAGAATCCTGGAAGCTTATTTATGAAGGGTGATGCCTTTGTTAACAGCACAGAGAAATCTAATATTAAATAAAACGATCTGCAAACACTGGCTGCCTTGTGGATTGTGCTGTGCTTAGTTGCTTAGTTGTGTCAGACTCTTTGCAAACCCATGGGCTGTAGGCTGCCAGGCCCCTCTGACCATGGGGTTCTCCAGGCAAGAATACTGGAGCGGGTGGCCATGTCCTCCTCCAGGGGATCTTCCCAACCCAGGGCTTGAACCCAGGTCTCCCACATTACAGGTGTATTCTTTACCATCTGAGCCACCAGGGAAGCTACTGTGTGAAGCAGAAGATCTAAAAACATGATGATGATGATAGTTTAGGTTAGTGCATAATAAGTGTCAGGCATTATTTTAACTTTGCATATATTAGCTTATATAATTATCACAGGGCCTCCATGGTGCACAATGCTCTTTTGAGGTGGGTATTATAATTTTCCCTGTTTTACAGATAGGGAAATTGAGGCACAGTGAGGTTAAATTACTCACCTCAGGTCACATAACTGGTAAGTGGTAAAGTTACTCCTTCAAATCCAGGCAGTGTGACTGCAGAGGCCATGCATAAGAAACTCCTGTTCACCTTTAACATTTAGTCCAGGGGCCCCTCTTCTGTGCAGGTTTCTGTGAATTCTTTCCTGGTCTGTTTGAGCTTCCCAGGTAGCGCTAGTGGCAAAGAACCTGCCTGCCAATGCAGGAGACAGAAGAGTTGCAGGTTCAGTCCCTAGGTTGGGAAGATCCCCTGGAGGATCTCCAGAATCCAGGTGTGATGGTTACTTTTAGGTTTCAACTTGACTGAGTTCCCAGGTATATGATCAAACATTATTAAACAGAGTCAAGCAGATGGCCCCCTCTAATGCAGATGGGCCTCATGCAATTAGTTGAAGGCCTGAATAGAACAAAAAGGCTGACTCTTCCCCAAGGAATGAAAAATTCCTCCTGTTTGATTACTTTTGAAGTTGGACAAAGGTGCTTCCTGCCTTTGGACTCAAACTGATTCATCAGTTCTTCCTGTATCTCAAGTCTGTCAGCTTTGAACTCGAGCTACACCACTGGCCCTCCTGTGTCTCCAGCTTGCCAGTTCACCCTGTGGGTCTTGAGACTTGTCAGCCTCCATAACCGTGTGAGCCGGTTCCTTATGATAAATCTCTTTCCTTCTGCCTCCCTCTCTTTCTGTTGGTTCTGGTTCTCTGAAGAACTCTGACGACTACAGTGGATCTGAGTGAGGTCTGAGATTCTGCCTTTCTAGCAGGTTTCCAGGAGGCACCAAAGCTCCCAGGACATGGTCCATATTTTGAGGAGCAAAGACAAGATGGTCTCATTCACCCTTTTACCCTTGGTCTCTAACACACAGAGGGCACCCAGTAAACTTCTTTTGAATGTTTTGGAGGAAGTGTCTTACCAGGCAAAAGATTCTCTAAAAGAAAAGTAAAGGAAATAGTGATCGGACAAAGTAATTTTGAAAACTCTGACTTCAAGTTTAATGTAGTCCAAATGTGACCTAAATAAAGAGGAGAAAAGGAAAGGGAAAAATCAGGAAAATTACAGATTGTAAGAGCTAAACATCTAGGAAGTGGAAAGTAAGATTAATGAGGCTGATTGGGACTGACTGACTCCATCAGCATAGAGCATAGAGAAGCTCAAATTACTTTTAGCACTTGTGGTTTTAATGGCAGGGATTTGAAACTATGCACTGCCTGTGTATCTTAACGTTATAGAAAATTTACTTCTGTGCATTCATGCATTGAAAGTCATTTTAATCATCGGTAAGTATGATAATGTATCCATGAAGTCTGAGCCTGATAACCTTCAGTTAGTTTCATGGGTCGTTATTTTCTGATGTGGAGATAGTGTGGTTCATTGGCTGTGTTTTCTCTTGGAACTCTCTTCCCAAAGTTTGGTTACACTGTAGTCAGCTCGACAAATGCAGGGCTTGATTTCTGTATGGTGAGTGTTGACATGTTTCATCATTGCCTTCATTTGTTTTCTCCTAGTAACTAAGGTTTATTTACCAGATTTATAGACCTCTAAGATTGAAAGATGACACCACCCTTATGGCAGAAAGTGAAGAAGAACTGAAGAGCCTCTTGATGAAAGTGAAAGAGGAGAGTGAAAAAGGTGGCTTAAAGCTCAACATTCAGAAAACTAAGATCATGGCATCCGGTCCCATCACTTCATGGCAAATAGATGGGGAAACAGTGGAAACAGTGGCTGACTTTTTTTTTCTGGGCTCCAAAATCACTGTGGATGGTGATTGCAGCCATGAAATTAAAAGATGCTTACTCCTTGGAAGGAAAGTTATGACCAACCTAGACAGCATATTAAAAAGCAGAGATATTACTTTGCCAACAAAGGTCCGTCTAGTCAAGGCTATGGTTTTTTCCAGTGGTCATGTATGGACGTGAGAGTTGGACTATAAAGAAAGCTGAGCACCGAAGAATTGATGGTTTTGAACTGTGGTGTTGGAGAAGACTCTTGAGAGTCCCTTGGGCTGCAAGGAGATACAACCAGTTCATCCTAAAGAAGACCAGTCCTGGGTGTTCTTTGGAAGGACTGGTGTTGAAGCTGAAACTCCAATACTTTGGCCACCTGATGTGAAGAGCTGATTCGTTTGAAAAGACCCTGAGGCTGGGAAAGATTGAGGGCAGGAGGAGAAGGGGACGATGGAGGATGAGATGGCTGGATGGCATCATCGACTCAATGGACATGGGTTTGGGTGGACTCCAGGAACTGGTGATGGACAGGGAGGCCTGGTGTGATGCAGTTCATAGGGTCGCAAGGAGGTGGACACAACTGAGCGACTGAACTGAACTGAATTGAACTGAAGATTGAAATTGTTCCAGGAGTAGGTGATGGACAGGGAGGCCTGGCGTGCTGCAGTTCATGGGGTCGCAAAGAGTTGGACACGACTGAGTGACTGAACTGAACTGAACTGAAGATTGAAATTATCCCAGGAAGCACATAGTGCTAAAACAACAACAAAAGAAGACAGTAGGAGTAAGATACACACAGAAACATATG
>SJYQ01002253.1:116451-144903 GCA_006410935.1 Redunca redunca
CCAGGCCTCCCTGTCCATCACCAACTCTTGGAGTTCACTCAAACTCATGTCCATCGAGTCAGTGATGCCATCCAGCCATCTCATCCTCTGTTGTCCCCTTCTCCTCCTGCCCCCAATCCCTCCCAACATCAGAGTCTTTTCCAATGAGCCAACTCTTCACATGAGGTGGCCAGAGTACTGGAGTTTCAGCTTTAGCATCATTCCTTCCAAAGAACACCCAGGCCTGATTTCCTTTAGAATGGACTGGTTGGATCTCCTTGCAGCAAGGAACTCTCGAGTCTTCTCCAGCATCACAGTTCAAAAGCATCAATTCTTTGGTGGTCAGCCTCTTTATGGTCCAACTCTCACACCTGTACATGACTACTGGAAAAACCATAGCTTTGACTGTACTGACCTTTGTCAGCAAAGTGGTGTCTCTCCTTTTAATATGCAGCCTAGGTTTGTCAGCTTTCCTTTTTAGGAGCAAGTGTCTTTTAATTTTGTGGCTGAAGTACCATCAGCAGTGATTCTGGAGCCCAAGAAAATAAAATCTGTCACTATTTCCATTTTTCCCCATCTTTTTGCCTTGAAGTGATGAGACTGGATGCCATGATCTTAGTTTTTTAAATGTTGAGTTTTAAGCCAGATTTTTCGCTCTCTTCTTTCACCTTCATCAAGAGGCTCTTTATTTCCTCTTCACTTTCTGCCTTTAGAGTGCTATCATCTGCACATCTAAAGTTGTTGATATTTGTCCTGGAAATCTTGATCCCAGCTTGTGTTTCATCCAGCCTGGAATTTTGCATGATGTACTCTGCATATAAGTTAAATAATCAGAGTGACAGTACTCTTGTGCCTTGTGGTACTCCTTTCCCAATTTTGAACCAGTCAGTTGTTCCCATGTCTGATTCTTCTTGATCCACATACAGGTTTCTTAGGAGACAAATAAGGTAGTCTGGTATTCCCATCTCTTTAAGAATATTCCATAGTTTTTTGTGATCCACACAGTCAAAGGCTTTAACATAGTTGAAGCAGAAGTAGATGTTTTTCTAGAATTCCCTAACTTTCTCCATGATCCAAAGAATGTTGGTAATTTGATCTCTGGTTCCTCTGCCTCTTCTAAACCTAGCTTGTATATCTGAAAGTTCTTGGTTCACATATTGTTGAAGACTGGCTTAGAGAATTTTGAGCATTACTTTACTAGTGTGTGAGATGAGTGCAATTGTGTGGCAGTTTGAACATTCTTTGGCATTGCCTTTCTTTGGGATTGAAATGAAAACTGACCTTTTCCAGTCTTGTGGCCACTGCTTAGTATTCCAAATTTGCTGAGTGCAGCCCTTTTACAGCATCATCTTTTAGGATTTGAAATAGCTATTTCAAAAGAAATTCCATCACCTCCACTATCTTTGTTCATAGCAATGCTTCCTAAGGCCCACTTCACACTCCAGGATGTCTGGCTCTAGGTCACTGATCACACCGTCATGGTTATCTGGGTCGTGAAGATCTTTTCTGTACAGTTCTTCTGTGTTTTCTTGCCACCTCTTCTTAATATCTTCTGCTTCTGTTAGGCCCTTACTGTTTCTGTCATTTATCATGCCCATCTTTGCCTGAAATTTTCTCTTGGTATCTCCAATTTTCTTGATGAGATCTCCAGTCTTTCCCATTCTTTTGTTTTCCTCTGTTTCTTTGCATTGATCTCTCAGGAAAGCTTTCTTATCTCTCTTTGCTATTCTTTGGAACTCTGCATTCAGATGGGTATATCTTTTCTTTTCTCCTTTGCCTTTCGCTGCTCTTCTTTTGTCAGCTATTTGTAAGGCCTCCTCAGACAGCCACTTTGCCTTCTTGCATTTCTTTTTCTTGGGAATGGTTTTGGTCACTGCCTCCTGTATAATGTTACAAACCTACATCCATAGTTCTTCAGGCACTCTACCAGATATAATCCCTTGAATCTATTTGTCATCTCTACTGTATAATCATAAAAGATTTGATTTAGGTCATATCTGAGTAGTCTGGTGGTTTTCCCTAGTTTCTTCAATTTGAGCCTGAATTTTACGGTAAGGAACTCATCATCTGAGCCACAGTCAGCGCCAGGTCTTGTTTTTGCTGACTGTATAGAGCTTCTCCATCTTTGGCTGTGAAGAATATAATCAGTCTGATGTTAGTATTAACTATCTGTTGATGTTCACGTGTAGAGTCATCTCATGTATTGTTGGAAGAGGGTGTTTGCTATGACCAGTGTGTTCTCTAGACAAAACTCTGTTAGCCTTTGTTCTGCTTCATTTTGTACTCCAAGGCCAATCTTTTCTGTTACTCCAGATATCTCTTGACTTCCTACTTTTGCATTCCAATTCCCTATGATGAAAATGTCATCTTTTTTGTGTGTGTCATAGTTCTAGAAGGTCTTGTAGATCTTCATAGAACTGTTCAGCTTCAGCTTCTTCAGCATCAGTGGTTGGGACATAGACTTGGATTATTGTGATGTTGAATGGTTTGCCTTGGCAACAAACCGAGATCATCCTTTGTTTTTGAGACTGCACCCAACTACTGCATTTTGGACTCTTTGGTTGACTATGAGGGCTACTCCATTTCTTCTAAGGGATTCCTGCCCACAGTAATAGATATAATGGTCATCTGAGTTAAATTCACCCATTCCAGTCCATTTTAGTTCACTGATTCCTAAAGATATCAGTGTTCAATCTTGCCATGTTCTGCTTGACTATGTCCAATTTACCTTGATTAATGGGTCTAGCATTCCTAACAGTATGCAGTATTGTTCTTTTTAGCATCGGAGTTTACTTTCACCACCAGACACGTCCACAACTGAGTGTCATTTTTGCTTTGGGCCAGCCGCTTCATTCTTTCTGGAGCTAGTAACAGTGCCCTCTGCTCTTCCCTGGTTGCATATTGGACACTTTCTGACCTGCAGAGCTCATCTTCTGGTGCCATATCATTTTGCCTTTTCATGCTCTCATGGGGCTTCTGCAGCAAGGATACTGGAGCAGGTTGCCATTTCCTCCTCCAGTGGGTCACGTTTTGTCCAAACTCTTCACTGGGCATCTGTGTTGGGTGGCCCTGCATGGCATGGCTCACAGCTTCACTGAGTTATGCAAGCCCCTTCACCACTACAAGGGTGTGATCCATGAAGGGGTTAAACTGTTTTAGGCTTGAAAAATAATGTTTATTTTGACCTACAAAATTGAGGATCTCTGACTAACAAAGGAAATTATAATTCAGATAAAAGCTATTTGGTTATTCATATGAAAAATATGCTCTGTGATGTCTTCATGCTATCTTGATTTTTTTCCCAGACATTTTAGTACAAGTCTGCCACTTTGTAAAATTGTATTTGATCTGAAGTGTCACTCAGATGGACCCTGTTAATCAAATCAAATTGCCAAGGCTTTCTCTGTGTGACCTTGGTTAAAGTTTCAGAGCAAGTTGAGAATTGCTTCAAGCATATAGAGCTCCCCAAAGTTCAATAATGATCTTTAGGGTATGTGGATTTAGTGACAAGTAACCATGGATTTTACGTGAGAAACAATTAAAATAACATCGATACCCACTAATGTCTTGCACCTAGGGATCAGATTTGTGAAAAAGCTATGAACCCCAGGAACATGATGGATATCGTGGGCAAGCCACAGTTGTCATGGAAAAGCTAATGATCATTATTTTTCATGGATGAAACTTTCACACTGCCAATAAAACCTTTCAAATGGCAGACACGGGCCCCCCAGGAAACATGTTTAGGCATTGCTAGAATCTGTTTTCTTTTTTCTGTCTCCCTAAAGTCCCTTTAAGAGATTGATTATTTAATGTTGAGCCTTGTTTTATTTCATGTTGCTTTCTGTTGATATCTTATATTTGAATTAAGGAAGCTATCTTATTTACTGCTGAAGCAGGGGAACTTTAGGGGCTACCAGGACTATAGGGGTCAGTGACAATAAAACTTCATTTTAGAGGACAGAAGTCCGTGTGAATTTTGTAAAATATTATTATTATACCAAGTAAAGAGTATTTTTTGTTTTGAAAAAAGAATCCACGCTATTTGAATACTGGAGTGGGTGGCCAATGCCTTCCTCAGGGGATCTTCCTGACCCAGGGATCAAATCCAGGTCTTCTGCATTGCAAGCAAACTCTTTACTGTCTGAGCCACCAGGGAAGCCCCACTGAATAGCAATAGGAGATGCAATGTACTTGCAGTTAATAAGAATTGAGTTTCCCTTTGAAAAAGGGAAACTTTTTTTCACTGGCAACAATCTTATAGGCAGATACTCTTACTAGACTGTGTTACCAACAGACACTGGAACACAGAAGTGTTAGATAACTTACCTAAGTGTGTCAGTTAAGGCCCTGACAAGAAACACCTTCAGTTGGGTAATCAGAGGAGAGTTTATTAAAAGGATTATTTATAAGACTTTTAGGGAATTACCTGGTGGCTCAGCGGTTAAGAATCTACGTGCGTTACAGGAGACTCCAGTTTGATCCCTGGGTCAGATCCCCTGGAGAAGGAAATGGCAGCCCAATTCAGTATTCTTGCCTAGGAAATCCTGTGGACAGAGGAGACTGGTGAGCTCCAGTCCAGGAGTTCACAAAGAGTCAGACACAGTTGAGCAACCAAAGAAGAACAAGAATATTGTAGGGTTTAGGGAAACCAACACAAAATTAGCAACATCAGGGGTCACTTCTACTCCTAGGATTGAGGGGGTAGGGGAATGGAAAGTTCCTGGATCCAAAGCTACATAAGAGGACTGACAGGATCTGTGGATTTGAGGCGGAAGGAAGGAAGGTGGGGCAATAAATAGCAATCCCCACTCTGCTTGTGCACTTGGATATCCTGCTGCCGCTGCTGCATCGCGTCAGTCGTGTCCGACTCTGTGCGACCCCATAGATGGCCGCCCACCAGGCTCCTCCGTTCCTGGAATTCTCCAGGCAAGAACACTGGAGTGGGTTGTCTTCCACTGACTGAATCCCACTGGAGCCAGAGGGCAAGATAACCTATGGAGGTAATTGGTCCTTCCTTGCTCAGCCTCCCAGAACATGGAGTGGGATGGAGTGTGGTCTAATTCCAGCACCAGTGCTCCTAGCCCCTGACTCGTGGTAGATGCCTTTAGTTCACCTTCAGAATGAATCTAGGATTGAAAAAAATCCCATAGAAATGTCCTAAACATCCCAAACATCATTAATTTGTTCTTTATTATTCACTTGAAATTTCACTTAACTTCGATTTCTAGTTAAGTTTCACTTAACTTCCATGTTCTAGTTCTACAAAGAACACATCCTTCTTTCCCCAGGTTGCATGAAGTGCAGGCTTATCTTTTGACTCACTGTTTCATTACTTCTTCATCCCTTTTGCAGAAGTTCATCCCTAATAATTGTTTTATTGTTGTTTAGTCAGTCATGTCCGACTCTCTGGGACCCCATGCATTGTAACCTGCCAGGCACCTCTTCTCAGTGGGATTTCTCAGGCAAGAATAGTGGAGTGAGTGGCCATTTCCTTCTCCAGGGGATTTTTCCAACCCAGGGATTGAACCTGCATCTCCTGCATTGCAGGTGGATTCTTTACTGCTGAGCCACCCAGGAAGCCCTGATAATTGTTTTATTTGAAAGGAAACAAGTTCTTAAAGTGATCTTTAAGTCTGTTAGATTTGAGAGTATTTTGAAGTATCAAGAAAGTATTTCTAAGAAAGCAGAGAAATTGCCTTTTAGTGTATGTGTCAAAAAGCTGAATCATCTTGAGAAAAATAATCCAGATAAATGAATAAATGATTATCCATTTTTGTACTGAAGTTTAGTTATTTCCATAGATACCAATTCATAAGGATTACTTATACAGTTGTGTTTTCCAAAGTCTGTTTGAATTATATTTGGCAATGGTATAACAAACGTCTAATTTCCTACTCTAATACTTCATGTTTTTCTTTCAAAAATTAATAAAGATTAGTTTAATAGGTTCAGCTTTCCATTTTTATGTTCACTTGCTACAGGATACGTTTTAGAAGTATGGATGTGTGTTCTTAGTCGTGTCTAACTCTTTGCAACCCCATAGACTGTAGCCCCTCAGGCTCCTCTGTCCATGGAATTCTCCAGGCAAGGGTACTGGAGTGGGTTGCCATGTCCTCCTCCAGGGGATCTTCCCAGCCCAGGGATTAAATGCATGTCTCTGCATCTTCTCCATTTTCAGGCAGATTCTTTACCACCAGTGCTCTACTTGGGAAGCCCTTGAAAATATTTTAGAACTTATTAGTTACAATAATCTTATTTTTTATTGTTGAAAAAAGTGTAATGAAGGTTTGATTTGTTGAAATGGGTTGGTATTATGATGATGTTTTGACCAGAGCAAGCTATTGTAGTGAGTACAGAGTCCCATTTTAGCCAGGAATCTACCTCTGGTCTTCGAGTGTACAAGAGTCACGGAGCTTAACATGGCTCCCGGTAGCCCTGGTGGACTGCCAGTTTGGTGGATGTCCTGGTTAATAATAGTAATAACTAATAATCCTATATAGATTTAAAGCTTACAATGCTTTTACTTCTATATGTTGTTTGATACTTATTGGAGAAGTGATGGTCCTTTGGAAATACTTGTGGTGCAATCAAGGTACTTGCTTCAGCAGGTGTCCTGAGACAGTAAGCCACGCTGACAAGGACAGTGGGATAGAAAAATTACATGAATGTAGACAGACCTCTGTGCTTGTGTGTGTTTTTGTGTGTCTGTGTGCAAAGACAGGTAATTCCAAGGTAGTTCCTCGATGTCTGAGTGGTGCATCGGAGGTACAGTAGTTCCCCCTTATCTGTGGGAGATATGGTCCAAAGCCCACAGTCAAAGCTTGAAACTGTGAATGGTCCTGGACTCTGTATTATACTATGTTTTTGTCCTATATATACATACCTATGATAAAATTTAATTTATAAATTAGGTACAGTGAGAGATTAGCAACAATACCTAGTAGTAAGATAGAATAATTATGACAGTATACTATAATAAAAATTGTGTGAATGTGGTCTTTCTCAAAATACCTTTTCCATCTTAACTATTTACTTATCATATGTTGTGGCCTTAACCTTTTTTTTGGGGGGGGGTGGGTATAGTTGCTTGGAGAAGGAAATGGCAGCCCACTCCAGTATTCTTGCCTGGAGAATCTCCATGGACAGGGGAGCCTGGTGGGCTACAGTCCTTGGGGTCACATGGAGTCAGACATGACTGAGCGACTAAGCACAGCACAGGTTACAGGGAGGTTAAGATTCCCAGAAAATTCTGTTTACATAAATACTATGTATATTTGCATGGACTTTAAATTAAGCTGCATTTATGAAAACCCTGTGAGCTCTTTGGATTAAATGCTACATTTCAGTCCTAAGAATTATGCCTGTGCCTAGAGTGTACCCAGAGGAATACTCTTTTTCTGATTGCTTATGCAACCTCCCTGTCCTAGCTCAGCCCAGTTTCATTAAAATCTCTATTAGTGCAACACAGTTATGATTAAATATTCTCCTACTTTTTCAAGAAGAAAAAAAATGCAGCTAACTCTTGATCGCCTGTGTCAACTGGGGACATGGATCACAGGGATAAATTAAATCCATAAATAATCCAGAAACTTCATTTAAGCCAACAGCTTCAATCTCCATCTTCAACAAACCTTTTCCAAGAGCTGCTAACAAAGAATTCAAACTGCCTTCAGCGAGACTCCTTTGTGCAGGGTCAGCTCCAGGTAACACTGGGAGGTGACTGCCTGCTACCGTCTACCCCCAGAATCCCCGCTGCCTCTGTGCTCCGTGTCTCATTCATAATAAACCTCCTAAATGCCAATTGCTGTCTTCATCTTATCGGACCTTTCTGTAGCTCCTGACAATGCTGACTACTCCTATCCTATTTTCCTGAATCTCTTCCTAGAGCCTTTATCTCTTCTCTCCGCTGGTTCTCCTCCTACTTTGTCAATATGCTGTTTCGGGATATCTTTTATGTCAGTGTTTCCTCTACCACCACACCAGTTCATTTTTAAAAATAATTTACAAAGTGTATTTATTTTTGGCTGTGCTGGGTCTTCGTTGCTCCATGGGCTTTTTGCTAGCTGTGGTGAAGGGGGCTGCTCTCTAGCAGTGATGCGCAGGCATCTCATTGCCGTGGCCTCTCTAGTTGTGCAGCACGGGCTCTCGGGCATGCGGCTATGATAACTGCAGGACATGCGCTCAGTAGTTGCAGCTCCCGGACTCTAGAGCACAGTCTCAGTAGTTGTGGCGCATGGGCTTAGCTGCTCTGCAGCCAGTGGGATTTTCCCAAAGCAGGGATCAAACCCATGTCTCCTGCATTGGCAGGTGGATTCTATACCACTGAGCCACCAGAGAATCCCCACAGTTCAGCTTTTCTTTGTTTGGTTTTCCTGGAAGATATCTTTCATACTTGTGAGTTTAACTATGATGTCATATAAATGTAACTCTCATCTGAGCTCTTTTTTGACACATATTAGATGTTTCATAGATACCTGTTTAGAGATCTCTTCAAGAAAATTAGAGATACCAAGGGAACATTTCATGCAAAGATGGGCTCGATAAAGGACAGAAATGGTATGGACCTAACAGAAACAGGAGATATTAAGAAGAGGTGGCAAGAATACATAAAAGAACTGTACAAAAAAGATCTTCATGACTCAGATAATCATGATACTGTGATCACTAATCTAGAGCCAGACATCTTAGAATGTGAAGTCAAGTGGGCCTTAGAAAGCATCACTACGAACAAAGCTAGTGGAGGTGATGGAATTCCAGTTGAGCTGTTTCAAATCCTGAAAGATGATGCTGTGAAAGTGCTGCACTCAATATGCCAGCAAATTTGGAAAACTCAGCAGTAGCCACAGGACTGGAAAGGTCAGTTTTCATTCCAATTCCAAAGAAAGGCAATGCCAAAGAATGCTCAAACTACCGCACAATTGCACTCATCTCACACGCTAGTAAAGTAATGCTCAAAATTCTCCAAGCCAGGCTTCAGCAATATGTGAACCGTGAAATCCCTGATGTTCAAGCTGGTTTTAGAAAAGGCAGAGGAACCAGANGACTCATTGGAAAAGACTCTGATGCTGGGAGGGATTGGGGGCAGGAGGAGAAGGGGACGACCCAGGATGAGATGGCTGGATGGCATCATGGACTCGATGGACGTGAGTCTGGGTGAATTCCGGGAGTTGGTGATGGACAGGGAGGCCTGGTGTGCTGCAATTCATGGGGTCGCGAGGAGTCAGACACGACTGAGCGACTGAACTGAACTGAATTGTTAGTTTAATAAACATCTGTTGTTGCTTATTGACCAGAAGTTGGCTTCTCCCCTACTTTTCCAGCCCATTTCTTAGTAGAACCCCTCCTTCTTGTACTTCACACATCAGACCAAGCAGTTGTCTAACAGACTGTGACTTATAGCTTTATGGCTTTGCTAATAACTTCATCCCTTTCTCAACTCCAGCTCATCTTTCAAAACCCACTACAATGAGGTGTCACCTCATACCAGTCAGAATGGCCATCATCAAAAATGTGTCCAAGCAATAAATGCTGGGGAGGATATGGAGAACCCTCTTGCACTGTTGGTAGGAATGTAAAGTGATACAACCACTGTGGAGAACAGTATGGAGTTTCCTTAAGAAACTAGGAAGAAAACTACCATATGACCCAGCAATCCCACTGCTAGGCATCTGCAGTGAGAAAATCATAAATGAAAAAGGCACATGTACCCCAATGTTCATTGCAGTACTATTTACAACAGCCAAGACATGGAATCAACCTAAATGTCATTGGAAGATGAATGGATAAAGAAGATGTGGTACATATATATATATAATGGAATATTACTCAGCCATAAAAAGGAATGAAATGGAGTCATTTGTAGTGATGTGGATGAACCTAGAGCCTGTCATACAGAATGAAGTAAGTCAGGAAGAGAAAAACAAATATGTATTAACGCATATATGTGGAAGCTAAGAAAATGGTACTAATAAACCTAATTGTAGGACAGCAATAGAGACATGTATGAGAGAACAGACTTGTAGACACAGTGTGGGAAAGAGAGGGTGGGATGAACTGACACAGTAGCATTGACATATATACACCACCATGTGTAAAACGGATAGCTAGTGGGAAGCTGCTGAATAGTGCAGGGAGCTCAGCTCAGTGCTCTGTGATGGCCTGGAGAGGTGGGATGGGCGGTGGTTTGGGAAGGAGGCTCAAGAGGGGATGCTATGTGCATGCATACGGCTGATTCGCATTGTTGTACAGCAGAAACTAACACAACATTGTAATGCAATCATCCTCCAACTTAAAACACTTCTTTTTAAAGTCCACTTGCAATGTCAGGTCTTCTGTGAATTTTTATCCAGCTCTTTCTTGCTATTCCTGAAGAATTAATAACCTTGACCACTGGACTCTTCGAAGACACACTTCAGTTATACCAATCTATAATGGCAGGGAGCGCACTAAAAAATACAGATGGAATACTGGACCATCTCCTTAACTGTATTGAAAGCTTCTTGAAAGTAGGGACCATATTTTATTCAGTTTTGTTTCTCAAGTGACAAGTACAGTGCCTGTCATGTAGGGACCATATCCACTCTATCTAGGTAAAGGCCTTTGACTGAACGAAAAGGATGGATCCTTATGGATCATGCTGGGCAGGTTTCAGGTTGAGGACTTGGAGTGGATGTTTAGGCCAGAGGAAGGGGGCTGGTAGTTGGAGAGAGGATGTTATGAACTGAGACAGGTATTGGAGCTGTAGACCTTTTCCTGCATGTGCAGATTCCTTTCTAAGGGAATATGAACAGCTCATGGCACCTGCTGCTTCCATGATGGTGTTCCTGTCACATGACCTCACACCTCACCTCAGGCACAGATGATTGGCCCAAGGATGGACAGGTGGCCCAATGGGAAGCCAACAAACAGGCTGGAAAGCAGTCTAAAGCCTGACTCAGAAAGATGAGGGTGGCCAATAAGATGTCTTTCTCCCTCTGTCTGCCTCCCTGCTCCACCCCGCTAAAAGACAGTTTGAAGCATTTAGTAATGGACACTAAAGCTTAACAGTTATGGTATAAAAGGATCCTAGAAACTGTTGATCATGACAACATTTTAAAAACATGGGTTGTAAGTCAACAGGGTAAACAAGGCAACAGAGAATAGCACATATAACAGAGAATAGCTGGGACCCCAAGAGAGGGGGAGAGAGAGAAAGAAACTGAGATTTTTCTCAGCAGCTTCCCAGTTCATATTTCTGTGAGATCTGGTTCCTTCCGTGGTTGCCCATTTTATAATCTCCTTTTACTTGGCCTTTCTTGAATAAACCTCTGTCCCTTACAACAGTCAATATAAAATAAAGAAGGCTGCAGGAAAGGAATTATAAAAATGATGAAGACAAATTTTATCAGTTTTATACTTTGCCTACTGCTAAATCTGTATGTAAGAAAGTGAAAGTGGACCCCTACCTTATACCATACACAAAAATTAACTCAAAATGGTTAAAAAATTGAATGTAAGACCTAAAACTATAAAAATCCTAGAAGAATGTGAGCTTCTTGACATCAATCTTAGTGATGATTTCTTTTTTTGATTTAACACCAAATGTAAAGGAAACAAAAATAAACAACTATTAACTGGATTACATCAAACTAAAAAGCTTCTCCACAGTGAAAGAAACCCATCAACAAAGTGAAAAAGCAGCTACTGAACAGAAGAAAATATTTGTAAATAATCCAAAATACATAGGCATCTCCTACAACTCCAGAGGGGGGAAAAAAAAAATCCAATTTAAAAATGTGCAGTGGACATTTTTCCAAAGTAGACGTGCAAATGACCAATGGGTCCATGAAAAGGTGCTCAGTATCACTAATTACCAGGGAGATGCAAATGAAAACCACAATGAATTGTCACGTCATGCCTGTTAAAATGGATATGATAAAAAAGATAAGAGGTAACAAGTGCTAGCAAGGATATGGAAAAAAAGGAACACTTGAACACCATTGCTGAGAATGTAAACTGGTGCCATCACTATGGAAAACAGTATGGAGGTTCTTCAAAAACTAGAAACAGAACTGCCATATGACCCAGCAGGTCCACCCCTAGATATATATTTGAAGGAAATGAAAACACTAACTCAAAAAGATACATGCACCCCTAAATTTGGTGCATTATTTGCAATAGCCAAGATATGGGAACAACCTAGATGTCCATTGATAACAGAATGGATAAAGAAGGTGTGGGGTGTGTGTGTGTGTGTACATATATATATATATGATATAATATTATTTGACTGTAAAAAAGAAAGAAATCCTGCCATTTGAAATAACATAGATGGACCTTGAAGGCCTTATGCTAGGTGAAATAAGTCAGACAGAGAAAGACACATAATATATGATCTCACTTATATGTGGCATCTAAAAAAAGCAGGAACTAAAACAGAAAATGAACTTATGAGTACAAAGAACAGATGGGTGGTTACCAGAGTCAGGGATAGGGGAAGTATATGAAATCGTTGAAGGAGGTTAAAAAATACAAACCTCCAGTTATAAAATAGGTAAGTCATGTAGGCGTAATATACCGCATGATAGCTGTACCTAGTAATATGCACTGTATATTTGAAAGTTGCTAAGAGGGTAAATCTTAAAAAGTTTTCATCACAAGAAAAAGGGAAAAAAAGAAAATGAGAGTAAATTATCCTTCTCCTTTTTTTAAGCCCCCCTTCCTAGTCCCAGCCCTCAGAACCCATAACTCAAGCCACTAGTCCTAGAGCCATGGATAAATTATGTCTTGAAATAAATAGGCTTTTATGGAGTGCCTGAGAAATCAGCTATTATTTCTGACACTTCTGTGGGACAGTGAATTCCAGTATGATTCACTCAGCAGATATTTACTGATCACCTGCTGTGTGCAAGACGCTAAGCAAGGAACTTGTTCCATGGGAATGGACTTTGTTCTTGTGGAATTTACTTACTGGTTAGAAAGAGAGAAATACATAAGCAGGCAGACAAAAAAGGTAATTATAAACCCCTGTGTTATAAATGAAACTATAAGAAATTGAGAAGGAGAAGAATGGCCTCCCTGAAGAGCTAACATTTGAGCCAAGAGAGACAGGAGGGAGAGCAGTGAGCCGAGTGTACACATGTGATGTGGGAACGACGACAGCAGAACCGTAAGGCAGGACGCCCACTGCGTGTTCAAATCACTGGGCAGTGTTGGCTGAAGACTGGAGAGTGAGTGGTTGACCAGAGGCAAGAGCCATATCATCTAAGAATCTGCAGCCCCTTAAAAGGATTTATTTTATTTTTATTTTATTGTATTTGTTTAATTTATTCCAAGTACAATGAGAAGTTACTAATGAACTATAGCCAGGGGGATAAAATGGGTTGATAAATATCTTTGGAAAAATCATTCCTATTGGTGGATAATTGATGAGGGGGGACCCAAGGTTGGAAGAAGGGAAGCCAGTTAGTACACTAGTGTCATAGTACAGGTGAACAGTAAGAATGTATTAAACTAAGAAGATGGTAGTGTCCATAGGTTAAGTGTATGGAGTCAAGATATTTCAGAAGCAGCAGGACTTGCTTACAGATTGTATGTGAATTGTATCAGAAACAGTTACATCAACAGTTGGGTGGATATGGGTGCCATCTGTAGAAACGGGGGAGACTGGAGACAAGGGGATATGTTTGGAGGAGAAAATAGAGCTTCATTTAGGATATGCCACTTTTGAGGTGTTTGTGAGGAATCTCAGGGGAGAAGTCAAACAGATTACCTTTTGAATATAATGTTTGCTAAATCAATGGCTGCCTGCCTTACCATTTAGCTATTTCACTGTTATTTTTCAAAGCTATTTCAGTCTTCATTTTTCACATCTGTCTTTGTGACAGTAAACAAAGGGTGTTCAAAAATGGGACTAATTCCATTTCTCCTTCAAATACATATTATAATGGTGTAAGTAGGGATCGCGGTAATAAAGAAAATAAAGTCATGAATAGCCTCTGTATTATTTATGTGACTAATTATCACCTTCTGTATTATTTATAAATGACTGAAATGTAGGAAATACAAAGTTCCAACCACAACACTGAACTCATCTATAGAGAAATCTACATAGAAACTCCCTAATTATAGATTATAGCTGACTAGGGTGATTTTCAAACTCTGCAGGCTGTCAATATGGCATGCTGACTGGATATTATAAAAACATATGATAGATCTATGATTATCTTAGTGGCAGTCTCCTTCCCCAAGAAGGGGGTCATTGTTGTACTAACTGTTATTGAAAGCTAACTTCTCATTCCGGAACTACAATAGCTTGTGGGATCAACCACATAAAAACACCAAGGCAGCATTACATAAAATCAGCACAAGGGCTTTCCTGGTGGTCCAGGGGTTAAGAGTCTGTGCTGCCAGTGAAGAGGATGTGGCTTCAATCCCTGGCTGGGAAACTAAGATCCCACATGCTGTGCAGTGTGGACAGAAGATTAAAAAAAAAAATTTTTAAAGCATAAAAAAAAAAAAAACCCAGCACAAGTATGCTTGATCAGCTATGTCTGTGAATAGAATTTTTGTAAATCAAATCTGGTTTTCATTTTGACTCACGTTTTGCCTTAAGAGAAGCTTGTCTTTGTTTCTAACTGATCTCTCATTGATAGTGGCTCCTACTGCTTCACATTTAAGTTCTTTTTCTCCTTAGTCACTTTGAATTCACTAATGCTATATAAATATGTAACTGAATGCCCAAGGAATAGCTTTGTGTGAAAATAATCCTACCGTGAGTCTTTTCTTTAAAACATAGGATCCTTTGAAATGTAGATACTGATCTTCTGATTTTCCTGTTTAATTACTTGGAGAATTTAATGTGAGTACCGAATCGAAACACCTGTGTTTCCTTAAAAGAGTAGATGAGAACATGCCATGGCCTGTATTTCCATCCTCTCACTACTGCGACTCCCCTTTTTCAACTCCCAAGATAATGGAAAGAAATACACACCAAAGCTGGATTCTGAAAGCATCCGGTGGAAGCTTCGTGCTCTTCACAAGAGGGTCTTTTCCTCCATCAGAATAGTCTCTGGAAATTCTACAAAAAGGGCTCAGAGACCCCCAAAGTAGAATAAATTCCTGGCAGTCTGAAGTATATGCCCTCCTCTGTTACCTACCCTGTAATAAAACTTCAGTTTGGATTTCTCCAATCCTAAGTCTCAGCCAGGCCTCTGCTCCTACTTACACGGCAGTTTCTTAGGGCTGGTATATGCCCAGCACTTCCTACAAATGCTGCTTGTTGGTCTGTGCAGAGATGATTCTACTTTTTCTGGCAGAGAAGGAAATAGCAACTCACTCCAATACTCTTGCCTGGAGAATCCCATGGACAGAGGAGCCTGGTAGGCTGCAGTCCATGGGGCCGCAAAGAGTCGGACACGACTGAGTGACTTCATTCTTCAAACACAAATTCTCCAATTATATATTGAAAACCTCCTCTTTGCCAGAAAGACTGTCTGGTACTTCTGTGACACTACTGTAGACATGCTATGACCATAGGGGATCTTGCTCACCATGTCAAGTTATTGAGATTCACTTCCAGGTCTCATAGGGGCTGCTCCCACAGACAATCACTTGGATGCTCAAACAGGAATTTTTAGAATTTATTTTTAATTAGATGATAATTGCTTTACAATGTTGTGTTGGTTTCTGCCATACAAAATGTGAATCAGCTATAAGTATACATATATCTGGGCTTCCTTGGTGGCTCAGTGAAAGAATCCGCCTGCCTTTGCAGGAGACTCAGATTTGATTCCTGGGTTGGGAAGATCCCCTGGAGAAGGAAATGACAACCCATGACAGTATTCTTGCCTGGGAAATCCCTTGGACAGAGGAGCCTGGCAGACTACAGTCCATGGGATCGAAAAGAGTTGGACACAACTTAGCGACTGAACGAATGAATGATACATCCATCCCCCTAGCTCTTGAGTCTCCCTCCCACCCCTCTAGATCGTCACAGAGCACTGAGCTGAGCTCCCTGTGCTAGACAGCAGCTCCCCACTATCGATCTATTTTCCACATGGTAGTAGTGTATATATGTCGGTGCTAATCTCTCAGTTCATCCCACTCTCCCCTTCCCTGACTTGTGTCCAAAAGTTCATTCTCTACGTCTCTCTATTCCTCCCCTACAAGTAGGTTCAACAGTACCATCAAATTGGAATTTTTTTTTTTAACACATTTTGCTGAGTCACAGAGATTGGTCCTCAAACATGAACTTTACTGTATTTCTGTTTGTACTTTCTTGACTATATTTCTTAAGCTTTCTGAGCCTTGATTTCTATATCTGCAAAATGACAGTGCTAATAATAGCTACTTCATAAGGTTGTTAAAGGAGAAAATGGCAAAAGTCACTGAGCACCTGGCCTAGAGTAAGCGGACAAGAAATAATAGTTGTTGAGGCCGTGGTGCTGATAGTGGTGTTATTTTAGGTAAGGGGTAATCTGCACGTGCCTTTGTGTTACTTCTTCAGTCAACTCTTGAATATACAAGTTTTCTAGCAGTAACTCAGCCCAAGATATTTTCCTCTAAGAACACACCAAAATATAGCAAGATACTCTGATGTGACTCACTAGATTGCCTCACATGGGTTATGTCCTAAAGGACAGGAATGATGTTCCAAGATCTCGTGTCTTTCTGTGATTCAGTGTTCCATTGGGACAGCGTTTTCTCCCTTTCTGTGTTCCACATTTGATCTCTTTTTCCCCTCCCCAAGGGTCAATTCCATTTCTTAAACAATTATCAACATATATATGAATTGGAAAAGACCCTGATGCTGGGAAAGATTGAAGGTGGAGGAGAAGGGGAAGACAGGGGATGAAATGGTTGGATGGCATCACCGAATCAATGGACATGAGTATGAGCAAGCTCTGGGAGTTGGTTATGGACAAGGAAGCCTGGCATGCTGCAGTCCATGGGGTTGCAAAGAGTCGGACATGACTGAGTGACTGAACTGAAGTGATACGAAAACCCACGCAGTTGCACGGAGCACAGAGGCGCATAGGTGTGCTCCAGGATTCTGATGCACTTGGGCAGCCGTGGGAACACAAAGGGGATCAAGAGAGATGCATCTACCATGGTCAAGACAGCAGCAGACGTGACCACAAGGGAACTTGTTCTAGATGTGGGGTTCACTAGCTATGCTAGTTATTTCTAATATAATAAAAAAGGAAAAAGAAGTTCTTAATTATTTTTGCAATATATGCATTGCCCGACATATTTCTAAAAGCTCAGAATTAATTGAAATCCTAACTGAATTCTCAAGGGGAAACTTACTTCATTTTCTGAAAAATATTCACAACTTGGATAGGTAGTTGTGGTTTCTTAAGTTGGTATATATTTGGAAGCTGTCTTCCTTTCACAGATTTTACAAGTATGACAGTTTTCTTTTTTTTTTTTGCTTCGGACATACCTAATGATCTGAATATCACAGATTTCATCGTGGGATGCCAAACTCTACCCGAGTGGCATCAAAATGTTACAATTGTTGTTGTTGTTTAGTCACTGAGTTGTGTCCAACTCTTTTGAGACCCCGGGGACTGTAGTCTGCCAGGTTCCTCTGTCCATGGGATTTCCCAGGCAAGAATACTGAAGTGGGTTGCCATTTCCTTCTCCAGGGAATCTTTCTGACCCAGGGATTGAACCCAAGTTTCCTGCATTGGCAGACAGATTCTTTATGACTGAACCACCTTGGAAGCCCCCAAATGTTACAGTACTGTTTGATAACTCTATAGTATTTCGGCCAAAAGAACATTGTGTAGCTGCTAATGAGTGGTCTCATATTTGTGGAAGATATATCTACTGATTACTACCCAAAAGTGAGCAGGAACTTCTTACTTTTGTAAATCCTATCTTCTTGCAGGATTTTCCCTAATGTTTCCCCAAAGCCCATTCTGACACATCAGTTTCTATTCCAAGAGAAAGGAAAAAACTGAGCCCCAAGAGGAGAACTAAGATCATGATTTCTCAGGGAAATTTTTGTTTGCTTTCTCCATTTCTCAGACCTCTTCACTGATGTACAAAAAGTCCAGGAAAGTAAGAATCCTAGATGCCATGGTTCAGAGACTTGCAGGTGAGTTAGACAATGGGACCAAGAGGAAAGAACAAACTGGACAGACAGTTGTTCAGAACAGGGCTGCCTGAGATATACTGTTGGCCTTTTGAGGGGGACATATGCTATTACAGAGGAAGAATGTTGTATTTGCCACCTTACAGACTTCTCTTGGGTCTTTTTTTAAAAAAATTTTTACTTTATTTTACTTTACAATACTGAATTGGTTTTGCCATACATTGACATGGATCCACCACAGGTGTACATGAGTTCCCAATCCTGAACCCTCCTCCCACCTCCCTCCCCATATCATCTCTCTGGGTCATCCCAGTGCACCAGCCCCAAGCATCCTGTATCCTGTATCGAACATAGACTGGTGATTCTTTTCTTACATGATAGTATACATGTTTCAAGGCCATTCTCCCAAATCATCCCACCCTCTCCCTCTCCCACAGAGTCTAAAAGTCTGTTCTATACATCTGTGTCTCTTTTGCTCTCTTGCATAGAGGGTTATCATTACCATCTTTCTAAATTCCATATATATGTGTTAGTATACTGTATTGGTGTTTTTCTTTCTGGCTTACTTCACTCTGTATAATAGGCTCCAGTTTCATCCACCTCCTTAGAACTGATTCAAATATATTCTTTTTAATGGCTGAGTAGTACTCCATTGTGTATATGTACCACAGCTTTCTTATCCATTCATCTGCTGATGGACATCTAGGTTGCTTCCATGTCCTGGCTATTATAAACAGTGCTGCGATGAACATTGGGGTACACACGTCTCTTTCAATTCTGGTTTCCTCTGTGTGTATGCCCAGCAGTGGGATTGCTGGGTCATAAGGCAGTTCTATTTCCAGCTTTTTAAGGAATCTCCACACTGTTCTCCATAGTGGCTGTACTAGTTTGCATTCCCACCAACAGTGTAAGAGGGTTCCCTTTTCTCCACACCCTCTCCAGCATTTATTGCTTGTAGATTTTTGGATCGCAGTCATTCTGACTGGTGTGAGATGGTACCTCATTGTGGTCTTGATTTGCATTTGTCTAATAATGAGTGATGTTGAGCATCTTTTCATGTGTTTGTTAGCCATCTGTATGTCTTCTTTGGAAAACTGTCTATTTAGTTCTTTGGCCCATTTTTTGATTGGGTTGTTTATTTTTCTGGAATTGAGCTGCATAAGTTGCTTGTATATTTTTGAGATTAGTTGTTTGTCAGTTGCTTCATTTGCTATTATTTTCTCCCATTCCGAAGGCTGTCTTTTCACCTAGCTTATAGTTTCCTTTGTTGTGCAGAAGCTTTTAATTTTAATTAGATCCCATTTGTTTATTTTTGCTTTTATTTCCAGTATTCTGGGAGGTGGATCATAGAGTATCCTGTTGTGATTTATGTTGGAGAGTGTTTTGCCTCTGTTCTCCTCTAGGAGTTTTATAGTTTCTGGTCTTACATTTAGATCTTTTATCCATTTTGAGTTTATTTTTGTGTATGGTATTAGAAAGTGTTCTAGTTTCATTCTTTTACAAGTGGTTGACCAATTTTCCCAGCACCACTTGTTAAAGAGATTGTATTTAATCCATCTTGGGTCTTTAATAGCACAAAAAGATCCAGGAAGCAAAGGAAATTTGGAGCTAATTAGCCTCATATCTGGTTCTGTGGGCTCTTCACTTTTGGGACGTAATCTCTTTGTTTAATCTGGGCACTCTGGGCTTCTGATTGAGAAGCAGTCTGCAAACTGTGATCACAGTCCTTCTTTTAGCATTTGTGTCACATTGTTCTAATGAGTGATCTCTCTGGGCTCTGTGTCAACAAATGATCTAACAAGGGATCACTGAGCAAAAACAGTGGGAAAACTTGATACTTACAGAGGTAGAAACAACCACCCGATACTTGATATGCAGATTCGATACCTCAAACACTGGTGAAGACCTAGATTGATCACACCCTCAGATATAAATGACCAGTCCTTCTGTTCAGGCTGAAGAATGGCCACAGGGGGACATAGGGACCCCAAGGCATCTACCATAGTCCTCACTTTTCTGCAGTCTCAGTTACCCATGGTCATCCACAGTCCAAAAATATTAAATGGAAAATTCCAGAAATAAGCAACTCTTAAGTTTTAAATTACATGCAGTTCTAAGTAGCAGGATGAAATCTCACGTGTTGTGCCTGGGCTATGACTCCTCCCTTTGTTCAGAATATCTTGTGCCTTAGTATTTAGTGGCATTCTGAACAATCAGATAAACAGTATCACAGTATGTGTGTTCCAGTAACCCATATTTTACTTAATATGGTCCCAAAGAGCAAGAGTGGTGATGCAGGCAATTTGGTTATACCAAAGAAAAGCTAAAGAGGAGATTGGAAAAGCCACCTTTAAACTCAATATTAGAAAAACTAAAACCATGGCATCCAGTCCCATCACTTTATGGCAAATAGAAAGGGAAAAGGTGGAAGCACAGATAGACTTTCTTTTCTTGGGCTCTGAAACCATTGAGGATGGTGACTGCAGCCATGAAATTAGAAGATGATTGCTTCTTGGAAGGAAAGCTATGACAAACCTGCTGCTCCTGCTGCTAAGTCGCTTCAGTCGTGTCCGACTCTGTGTGACCCCATAGATGGCAGCCCACCAGGCTCCCATCCCTGGGATTCTCCAGGCAAGAACACTGGAGTGGGTTGCCATTTCCTTCTCCAATGCATGAAAGTGAAAAGTGAAAGTGAAGTCTCTCAGACGTGTCCGACTCCTAGCGACCCCACGGACTGCAGCCCACCAGGCCCCTCCGTCCATGGGATTTTCTAGGCAAGAGTACTGGAGTGGGATGCCATTGCCTTCTCCGATGACAAACCTCGACAAGTATATTAACAAGCAAAGACATCACTTTGCCAACAACAGTCTGTATAGCCAAGCTATGGTTTTTCCAGTAGTCATGTATGGATGTGAGAGTTAGACCATAAAGAAGGCTGAGCGCTGAAGAATTGATACTTTCAAACTGTGGTGCTGGAGAAGACTCTTGGGAGTCCCCTGGACTGCAAGGAGATCCAACCAGTCACTCCTAAAGGAAATCAACTCTGAATATTCGTTGGAAGGGCCGATGCTGAGGCTGAGGCTCCAAAACTTCAGCCACCTGATGCAAAGAGCTGACTCCTTGAAAAAGACCCTGATGCTGGGAACGATTGAGGTCAGGAGAAGGGGCAACAGAGGATGAGATGGTTAGATGGCATCCTCAATGGACATGAGTTTGAGCAAATTCTGGGAGGCAGTAGGGACAGGAGAGGCTGGTGTGCTGCAGTCCACAGGGTCGCAGAGACACGAGGTAGTGACTGAGCAACAATAACTTAGATAAAACATAAAAAGAAGATCTTATATAAGTCTGATAGCATGGGGATTTCCTGGTTGTCCAGTGTCTAGGCCTCGGTGCTCTCACTGCTGAGGGCCCAGGTTCAATCTCTGAGCGGGAACTAAGATCCCATAAGCTGCACAGCAGCATAGACAAAGGAAAAAAGAAGTCTCACCAAACAAAGAATGTTGATACAGATAAAAACTGTTTTTAAAAAATTGATAGCTTGATCATTTAAATTCATTTACCTTCCACGGAAAACAAGGTAAAGACTGTTGATTGAAACTCCACCCTCCCCTTCTATGTATTCAGCCTTTCCTTGAGGATAAGTGAGAGGGTCTGAAGAATTGTCACCATCTAGAGCTTAGGGATCATTTCAGACAACTTCTCCATTTTGCAGCGAGAAACTGAGGACCACAGAGGAGAAAGAAATGATATGTCTGAAGTGCTTATCTGTTTTGTGCCCGAGCTGGGAAAAGAACTAAGTTTAGGGTACTCATGTTATAGCTCAGATGGTAAAGAATCTGTCTGGAGTGCAGGGGACCTGGGTTTGATCCCTGGGTTGGGGAGATCTCCTGGAGAAGGAAATGGCAACCCACTCCAGTATTCTTGCCTGGAGAATTCCATGGACAGAGGAGCCTGGCAGGATATAGTCCATGGGGCCACAAAGAGTTGGACACGACTGAGCGACTAACGCTTTCACTTTTACTTTAGGGTACTTACTATAGAGTGAAACCACCATTACTACTAATGCTAGCAATAAAAATGTGACATGCAGACATCCCTGGTCCAGTGGTTAAGAATCCACTTGCCAACGCAGGGGAGACGGGTTCGATCTCCAGTCCAGGAAGGTTCCACATGCCACAGGGTAGCTAAGCCCCTGTGCCAAAACTACTGAGCCTGCACACTTAGAGCCCGTGCTCTGCGACAAGAGAAGCCACTGCAATGAGAAGCCTGCACATCACAACTTGAGAGTAGCCCCTGCTCACTGCAATCAGAGAAAGCCTACCCGTAGCAACAGAGACCCAGTGTGGCCAGAAGTAAACAAAAACAAACAAAAGCAACATGGGTACAATCCAACCAACTCTCTTAAGTCCCCTCTGGGCCTCTTTAATCCTGCCCGACTTTTCTGTCCAAAACAAACCTGGCTGTTATTCCTTCTATATAAAAGTCTTCAATGACTGTACTTCATATGGGGTGAAGTCCAGATTCCTTTGGATAATAAACACGTGCCTATTTCTCTGGTCCTGCCTGCCCGCTTCCTGCCCCTTGAGATCTGCCTTTTAGACACACTTACCCGCGTGCAGTCCCACACCTTTTCTCTGTCACATTCTGGAATCCCTGTCCACCTCCAAGTGCTTACCCATCAGTGGCAGTTCATCATCTGAACTCAGCCCAAGCACCACCACCTCCCTCCCTCTCACACCTTCTCCCTTTGTGTTTTCTTTCTCAGTTCAGTTCAGTCACTCAGTCCTGTCTGACTCTTTGTAACCCCATGGACTGCAGCACACCAGGCCTCCCTGTCCATCACCAACTCCTGGAGCCTGCTCAAACTAATGTCCGTCGAGTCAGTGATGACATCCAACCATCTCATCCTCTGTCGTCTTCTTCTCCTCCCGCCTTCAATCTTTCCCAGCATCAGAGTCCTTTCCAGTGAGTCAGTTCTTCATATCAGGTGGCCAAAGTATTGGAGTTTCAGCCTCAGCATCAGTCCTTCCAATGAATATTCAGGACTGATCTCCTTTAGGATTGACTGGTTGGATCTCCTTGCAGTCCAAGGGACTCTCAAGAGTCTTCTGCAACACCACAGTTCAAAAGCATCAGTTCTTCCACTCTCAGCCTTCTTTAGGGTCCAGCTCTCACATCCATATGTGACTACTGGGAAAACCAGAGCTTTGATTAGATGGACCTTTGTTGGCAAAGTAATGTCTCTGCTTTCTGTTCTCTTTCTAGGAGGTTGCATTTCTCTGTATAATACCTGCCACATTGACTGGAAGTCATTTGCTTGTGTGTTTAACTATTTGCCTAGGAGATCCTTGAGTTTAGAGAGAATGTCTTACTTATTTTTACATTTGAGTGCACAATGCCTGCCATGTCTCAGTGCTCAGTATATGATTGTGGAACTGAATTGTAACAATAACTGCAAATCCCGCAGTTCTGAGCCCCTAATAGAAAATTTAGATGAGATTGTCGAGGAGCTCTTTCCAGTTTGAAATGGCCCTATCCTTCCTACCTCTTCTTCACAACCTTATGGAGAAGTTGGCCAGCTCACTATTCTCCAGGGACACCATATACATTAATTCCTCCCTCTGTGCTCTTGTCCATGGCATTACCCCTGCCTAGCAAGCCCATCCCCTTTGTTTATCTAGAAGTTGTTGAAGCTGCCAGTGTGTCTTTCCTGGTGCTGGACTCCAAAATTTCCCTGTCTAAATAGGACTCTGCCATTCCAGGTCCCTTACTCCTATTCTCACTTACCTCTTCTAACTAATGGGCTCAGCCCTCTTTGTCACTTTACCACTTCATGTAGGTACTGCGTATTTGATATTTAATATTAACTACTCATTTATGCTTAATTTTCATTCTGGGACTGTTCACATACCTATTCAACTAAGTTACAAGACTCTTGAGGGCAGGCACTGTACTGTATGTTAACTGTATATTAGGAAGTGCTTTAATAAATGTTGACCAATGATTGGGAACACTCAGGGGGACTTTTTCATGGTGAGGCTCTCTGTTCTAGCTCCTGGATTCAGCTGAGTGTGTTATTCATGGAGGCAGGTCAGCCTGGCTGTGATCAGGGGTTGTGGAATTGAAGGGTGACTTTCTGAAGCATGGCTCAGGTGGTAATCTGCCTACAATGTGGGAGACCTGGGTTCGATCCCTGGGTCAGGAAGATCCTCTGGAGAAGGGAATGGCTATCTACTACAATATTGCCTGGAAAATTCCATGGACTGAAAAGTCTGGCAGGCTACAGTCCATAGGGTCGCAAAGAGTCTGATACAACTGAGTGACTAACACTTTCACTTTCAGAAGCATAATTGCCCATGTTATTAAAAGTAAATAACTCCCAGATGGAAAAACTAGATCATGTAAAGATTTATCCAATTTGCAGTGATTTATAGACTTACTACAGTAGCAATTAAAATCTGATTGGGATAGAAAAAAGAGTTTATCTGAAAGAATAGTCAGAATTTACAAAGGAAATTCTGAAAAAGTACCTTTTGAAAGGCAATCCCTATCAGATCTTAAAGCACAAAAATTTATAATAGTTAAAATATTTTTGTACTCATCCTGGTGTCTCAGATGGTAAAGAATCTTCCTATAATGCAGGAGACCAGATTCAGTTCCTGGATTGGGAAGATCCCGTGGAGAAGGGAATGGCAACCCACTCCAGTAATCTTCCCTGGAGAATTCCATGGACAGAGGAGCCTGGCAGGCTATATCATTCATAGAGTCTCAAAGAATTGGACACGACTGAGCGATTAACTACTGCACAATTGCACTCATCTCATATGCTAGTAAAGTGATGCTTAAAACTCTCCAAGCCAGGCTTCAGCAATACATGAACCGTGAACTTCCAGTTGCTCAAGCTGGTTTTAGAAAAGGCAGAGGAACCAGAGATCAAATTGCCAACATCTGCTGGATCATGGAAAAAGCAAGAGAGTTCCAGAAAAACATCTATTTCTGCTTTATTGACTCTGCCAAAGCCTTTGACTGTGTGGATCACAATAAACTGTGGAAAATTCTGAAAGAGATGGGCATACCAGACCCCCTGACCTGCCTCTTGAGAAACCTGTATGCAGGTCAGGAAGCAACAGTTAGAACTGGACATGGAACAACAGACTGGTTCCAAATAGGAAAAGGAGTATGTCAAGGCTGTATATTGTCACCCTGCTTATTTAACTTCTATGCAGAGTATATCATGAGAAACACTGGGCTGGAAGAAGCACAAGCTGGAATCAAGATTGCTGGGAGAAATATCAATAACCTCAGATATGCAGATGACACCACCCTTAGGGCAGAAAGTGATGAAGAACTGAAGAGCCTCTTGATGAAAGTGAAAGAGGAGAGTGAAAAAGTTGGCTTAAAGCTCAACATTCAGAAAACGAAGATCATGGCATCCGGTCCCATCACTTAATGGCAAAGAGATGGAGAAACAGTGGAAACAGTGTCAGACTTTATTTTTCTGGGCTCCAAAATCACTGCAGATGGTGATTGCAGCCATGAAATTAAAAGACGCTTACTCCTTGGAAGGAAAGTTATGACCAACCTAGATAGTATATTCAAAAGCAGAGATGTTACCTTGCCAACAAAGGTCCGTCTAGTCAAGGCTATGGTCATGTATGTAGTCATGTATGGATGGGAGAGTTGGACTATAAAGAAAGCTGAGCACCGAAGAATTGATGCTTTTGAACTGTGGTGTTGGAGAAGAGTCTTGAGAATCCCTTGGACTGCAAGGAGATCCAACCAGTCCATCCTAAAGGAGATCAGTCCTGAGTGTTCATTAGAAGGACTGATGTTGAAGCTGAAACTCCAATACTTTGATGTGAAGAGCTGACTCATTTGAAAAGACCCTGATGCTGGGAAAGATTGAGGGCTGGAGGAGAAGGAGACGACAGAGGATGAGATGATTGGATGGTATCACCGACTCGATGGACATGGGTTTGGGTGGACTCCGGGAGTTGGTGATGGACAAGGAGGCCTGGTGTGCTGTGATTCATGAGGTTGCAGAGTCAGACACGACTGAGCGACTGAACTGTACTGAACTGGTGATGACTTTGTAGCATACAGAGATGTCTAGTTGTTGTCTTGACTGTCCAGCTCTGTGTCCCTGAGAGCATCTGCCACAAAGTGGGCTCAGTAACTACTTGTGCAATGTAGGGACATTTGGATGTCTGAATGAATGTGTAGACCTTCAGTGTGATGAGCTATGAGAGTTCTCTTTGTGTCTGTTTTGACTGCCTTTGAACTTTGGAGAGAGGAGGGGAAAAGACGTTGGGCCATCAGGCATCACTTCTGACACTTCACCTGTGCTAGTCTTCATGCTCTGTGGGAAGAAGGTGCAGGGGAGGATGAGACCTCGGAATCAAAAGATAAGAAGATAAGGCTCTTTCAAGGATGTAGGATGACCAGAAAAGATACTGATGGATGAGGTAGATTTCTAAATGCTCTTTGCGTGTGTGCTCAGTTGTGTCCAACTCTTTGCGACCCCATGGACCGAAGCCCACCAGGCTTTTCTGCCCATGGAACTTTCCAGGCCACAGTACTGGAGTGGGTTGTCATTTCCTCCTCCACAAGATCTTCCTGACCCAGGGATCCAACCCAAATCTCCTGCACTGGCAGACAGATTCTTTACTACTATGCCACCTGGGACACTCCTTAATGCTCTTTAAGTAATCTTCTTTTAAATGTTATTTACACTTTCACTTCACTTAGTTTCTTTTATTCTCTAAATGCTTTCTTCTTTTCTCCCTATTCCTTGCAAATTTATAAGTGAAGATACTTTTATATTTTTAGGAGTTTCCCCGTAATCTTTAAGTGATCTTAATCCTCTTCTGTTTTGTTTTTTTTTTTTTATATGTGTGTGTCAAATAAAATGGTGGCCTCTCCGGCTCATGTCCCCTTTTCTGACTAAAATAGCCAATAGAGAGTTGCAAGCTGAAAAGGCAGTCCTTCATCTGGATTTTTGTCAGTTTCTTGAATAACTGCTTGCTTTGTGCCTTCAGAGAGCAAGAGAGAAGAAGACAGACATAACCCTCGCTTTGGAGTTTATTGTGTGAAAATAACTGGTCTTTATTAGTATTTTCTTTGTGGCATTGTGTTTTCAGAGAATGCTCAATATTAGACTCCAGCACATTAATTAGCTTAGGAAACGTATGAATCCAGAATATATTATCGTCATTTGTCTTGGCCTTGTTTGTGCACTGCACTCACCATTGTTTTATTTTTGAGCACGGCTTCTTCTTTCCTTCTTGTCTGTGGAGTTATTAATAGGAATAGGAGCTTCCCAGCTTCAGTGAGCGGCGTGCCTGAGAGGAATGTTTGAAAGAGATAGGAAGGACTCATGTCCCAAGTGATTTGTATGCCAAGCAGTGCCACTCCTTAGAAACCCTGCCGTTTGTAGCTGACGAGGTTCCTGTTAAGGCTGGCATGGAGAGAGAACCATGGCAACCAGGGGAGAAACTGGCCCCTTAGAACTAAAGCCCCCCCCCCCCACACCTCCCACTATCACTCTCCATCCCAGGGCTAGACAGCTGCTAACAGTGAGCCAGGTGAGTCACCAGCTGCAGTGGGAGAAAGAACAGGCAGGTAGGCACACCACGGTGCCCAGGCAGTCACAGGGCAATCGTGGAGGAAGGTGTGAAAGCAGAGAGCAGCAGGGCACATGGGACGTGACCGCATGTTATGCTTAGGAAGAGCAGCCATTAGAAGCAACACAAATGTCCATTAACAGATGAGTGTATAGGCAAAACGTGGTATAGAGATAGAATGCAGTATTATTCAGCCTTAAGAAAGAGAGCAATCCTGACATACGCTACAATATAGATGGACCTTGAGGACATTGTATTAAGTGAAATAAACCAGTCACACACACACACAAATCAGCATATGTATGATTCCACTTATATGTTTTGCAGAGTAGTCAGATTCATAGGTAGCGAAAGTAGAATAGTAGTGGTTTCCAGGGGCTGGGGAATTGGGGAAGGAGGAGTTATTTACCAGGGGTAGTGCTTCAGTTTTACAAGATGAAGAAGTTCAGAAGATCAGATGCACCGCAGTGTGGAGGCACTTGACTTTACTGAACTGTACACTTACAAATGGCTGCTATGGCAAATTTTGTGACGCGCATTTCGTGTTTTATTTTATGTTGTGTTATTCAGTTTACAAATTGAGAAGAAATCAGAGATGATCTAAAGGGAAAAAAGGAAGGCAGCTTTGAAGACAAGCCACCTGAGTTCAAATTCTGGCACAGACGCTGACTAGATGCGTGCGTGTGTGTGTGCGTGCTAAGTCTCTCAGTTGTGTCTGACTCTTTGTGACCCCCATGGACTATAGCCGCCCCCCCCCCCGCCCCA
>SJYQ01002253.1:144963-173912 GCA_006410935.1 Redunca redunca
CCATGCCCTCTTCCAGGGGATCTTCCTGACTGAGGGATCGAACCCGCGTCTCTTGCATTGTGGCAGATTCTTTACTGCTGAAGCCTGACTAGATGGGTTCCTTTGGGCGAATCAGGTAATCTCTCTGAGCTCTTTTTTTTTTTTTTTTTTCCTATGGGACTGACAAGAATAGTACCTGTACTATAGGATTTGTTGTGAGAATTAAGTGACATACTATATGAAAAGCCCATGGCACTTAGAGTACAAAGGTGTTACTTTGCACCGTGATTATCAGAATAGTATGTGACATTTTAAGTGTACAGGCAGGCAGCTTTCTTTAGGATGTCTATGAGCATTCTGAGGGAACAGGGGCCAAGATACTAGTTTCAGGTTGAGGGCTATGATTTTGGTTCATAGTGGGCCCTAAGGAACAAGGTATGACCCCAGAGTTAGCAAATATTCATGGAGTACACGCTAGGGGCTGGGTTCTGCTCAAAGTGTAGAAAGACAGTAATATAATATCATTCACAGCATGGTGGGTGTATTGTCAAATTATTAGGGGGAAAATCCAGTTATATGAATGAACTATGATACCTAATAAAGACTTAGATATATTAGCAAGCCTTGGTAGCATAGAGGTTAGGCAGGCAGGTAGGCAGGCAGGCTAGGGTCAGATATGCAGATGACACCACCCCTATGGCAGAAAGTGAAGAGGAACTAAAAAGCCTCTTGATGAAAGTGAAAGTGGAAAGTGAAAAACTTGGCTTAAAGCTCAACATTCAGAAAATGAAGATCATGGCAGCCGGTCCCATCACTTCATGGGAAATAGATGGGGAAACAGTGTCAGACTTTATTTTTTTGGGCTCCCAAATCACTGCAGATGGTGATTGCAGCCATGAAATTAAAAGACACTTACTCCTTGGAAGAAAAGTTATGACCAACCTAGATAGCATGTTAAAAAGCAGAGACATTACTTTGCCAACAAAGGTCCATCTAGTCAAGGCTATGGTTTTTCCTGTGGTCGTGTATGGATGTGAGAGTTGGACTGTGAAGAAGGCTGAGCACTGAAGAATCGATGCTTTTGAACTGTGGTGTTGGAGAAGACGCTTGAGAGTCCCTTGGACTGCAAGGAAATCCAACCAGTCCATTCTGAAGGAGATCAGCCCTGGGATTACTTTGGAAGGAATGATGCTAAAGCTGAAACTCCAGTACTTTGTCCACCTCATGTGACGAGTTGACTCATTGGAAAAGACTCTGATGCTGGGAGGGATTGGGGGCAGGAGGAGAAGGGGGCGGCAGAGGATGAGATGGCTGTATGGCATCACGGACTCAATGGACGTGAGTCTGAGTGAACTTCGGGAGTTGGTGATGGACAGGGAGGCCTGGTGTGCTGCGATTCATGGGATCGCAGAGTCAGACACGACTGAGTGACTGAACTGAACTGAACTGATTAGATATATTGCAGAACCCCAGTCAGTTATTATAGAATTATACCATAATACAAAAAATAGATTTAAAATGAAGGTAATGCTATTTATTAAGATGTTGCCAATTGCTGGTGACATAAATCCCAGTTGAAACTAGCTTGAACACATAATTTAATTATTGCTTTACATAGTGAAAATATGGTCATATATCTGGCTTCAGGCATGGCTGGACCCAGATGTTCCCATGATATTGGAAATCTGTCTCTTGGCAGCCTTTGTATCCTACCCCTGTATTGGCATTTTCTTAGGCAGTTCTTTGTGATGGGGTTAACATGGCCACTAATGCCCTTTGCCTTATAATCTATCAAGTTAATACTTGTGTTCTTTCTCTTTCTGTTTCTTTTCTTCTTCCTGTCTTTTCCTTTCTGTTGCTGAGCCATTCAGTTCAAAAACCATTAAGTCTCCTAGCAAGCAGGAGACTTCACTGCGGGCAGGGGTGGGCACAGAGCAGGGTGTTGTACCCAGTTGGGGTGAGGAGGGCACCCCCGAGGGAGAGTGGTCTGTGCAGGGTGTTAGAGTCCAAGAGGGTTAACGAGAGCATCCAGCAGGAGGGCTGATCAGTGTGTTGTGTCAAAGCCTGTGTGGGGCGAGGAGGCGTCCACCCCGTGCAGGTGCTGGAGATCAGGTGGGACGAAGCGGACGTCCAGATGGAGAATGGCCAGGCCCAGAGTGTTGGGGCCCAGGTGGATGAGGAGGGTGTCTGTGGGTGTAGGTGGCCCAGAGTGAGGTGTCAGCCCCTGAGGAGGCTCTCCCTGTGGGGGACAGTCGGCAGCAGGAGAGGGTCCGGGCCCAGGCAGGGCAAGAGAGAAATGTGGTACAAATATGGAAAGGGAAAAAGGTAAAACCAACTCTTTGGCAGTGGATTTGGAGGTATTGGTGGGAATTCATGATTTTCTTGCTGTGGATGGACAGGTAGATGGATGGATGGATAGATAGATGGAAAGGGATGTAAAGTATAAATATAAATGTGTGTCTCTGCAGTAGGTATTGCTTTTTAAATGTATATATTCTATGGCTTCTAAGTACCATTCTTCACTGAAAGGAGCCAGGGGTCTTGGAGAAATGGCTGATTGAAGAATGGGGGCAAGAAGGCTCAAGCTGAGCCTGCAGCATTTTGTACATGAAAGTGAGGAGGCGCTCAGAGCATGAGGAGGGCATGTCCGAAGGACTCAGAAGCAATTTGAAGGGCCCCGCTGGCCGCCTCTAGGACCATTTGCGCTTTAATATAAATAGCATGCAGGACTTCCCTGGTGGCTCAGAGGTTAAAGTGTCTGCCTGGAATGCAGGAGACCAGGGTTCGATCCCTGGGTCTGGAAGATCCCCTGGAGAAGGAAATGGCAATCCACTCCAGTACTCTTGCCTGGAGAATCCCATGGAGGGAGGAGCCTGGTAGGCTATAGTCCATGGGGTTGCAAAGAGTCGGACACGACTGAGCGACTTCTCTCTATAAATAGCATGCATGCTCAGTCGCTCAGTCGTGTCTGACTCTTTGTGACCCCGTGGACTGTAGCCCGCCAGGCTCCTCTGTCCATGGGATTCTCCAGGCAGGAATACTGGAGTGGGTTGCCATTTCCTCCGGTGGTTTTTCCCAACTGTAGAATGGAACCTGCGTCTCCTGCATCGGTACGTGGATTCTTTACCACTGAGCTACTTGGGAAGCCCCTGGAGGCTGATACCCATTGACTAAAACAGGCAACTGTGAGTTCAAACTGACGCACACTGAACGTTGATGCAGAACTTTGAAGAATGGACACGTGCGTAGTCTCACCACAAAATACTTATTTATGACCAAGGGAAAAGGCACGGGAAGGTGGCATTTCCTAAAGAAGGGCTGAAGTGCTGATGCTCAAGATGTTAAGGGGAGGCTAACCTCTGCAGATGCTGAGTCCCCTGTCCTCTGGCTTCCACCTGGTTTTGTGACAGGTGCTGGGAGAGGGTGGGCTTCTCCGCCTCTTTACCAGTGGGGTTGCCCTGCGGAAGCGGCAGTGCTCCCTGTGGTGACCTCCTCTAGGATACAGCTCGCCCTGCGGTCAGTGGTGATACTAACCGCTGATGTTAGCCGAGGTGCGTCCCAACTCTTATTACTGGTTTCCCTTGATCCTATCTACGTCTGTGTGCAACTCTCTTTAAGGTGCCCTCTGTCTCCTGCTGGGAGCCCCACTGATACAGTGATAAGGCACTGTTATCAGAGAGACACACAGACAGACGTCCAGCAGCAACTGATGCTGACTCGCCACGACAGGGGTGAGGTCCACAGATGGAGCTGAGTCCACAGCTGTCCAGTGACCCAAAGTGTGGGGAGAGAATCAAATCAGAGACAGGGACTCTAGAAGGACCTGACAGCCGCTCAGTGACCAGAGAGGAATTTTGTCCCGGTTATTTATACCGGAAAGGAAAGATGCTCAGTTTTCTGTTGAAGAGTCAGAAATTTCCCCTCTCCCTCAGTTAAGGAGGTGGTGGTCCCACGTTATGAAGAACTGCAGTTCGGAATGTCATAGGCCATTCAGCTGTCTGCCTGATTTGTTGCAAAGATAACTAGATTAAAAAGCAATGCGCAGGGCAAGGCAGTGTCTCCTTTCAGTACTGTGCAGTCTTGACTGCATGGTTATCACCTGAAAAATCAGGAAGTGCCAGACGCTCTTCTGTTTCGAAACTTTCCGTTTCAGCCATCTCTTCTTTTGTATTCTGGAAGGCAGGCACAGACAAGGACACGAAGTGGAAGGCTTTCTTATGTCACCTCAGCTCAGAGGTGTCCCTTCTTCCAGCCTCTGAACATGGGGTGACACTTCTGGGTACAGCCTGCTAAGAGAGTCAGTTCAAACTCACATGACTTATTGGGTTGCTAATCACCCCATTTGCAGATTGAGCCTGTAAAATTAGCCTGCAGCCCCAATTAAGGGAACTCAGACCAGAGCCCATGTTTAAGAATCCTCCCTTGTCAGTTTCTTCCTGGGGTTTAAATTGAATTCTTCATGTTGGTAGAGAAAACTGAAACATGTCCTAATTCTGCTAAAAGTAGCAGAGAAAAGAGGCCCTTTTCTGAGGTGGACAGGATCACCAGTGGGCCATGGGGGTGGTATGTACTGGGAGGTCACTTCAATTCCCTTCTGGTTTCTAATCAAGCCCTGCGTGTTATATACTCAATCACAACTGCAGACTTAGGTGTCAGAATGCCCATTTTCCTGAGCAGCTCTGGAAAACACAATCAGATTCACCTCTTGCCATTTTTAACTTTGGAGTAACTTACAGAACTCATGGGTTTAATGAACACTGACTTATCAGAGTTCAAGTCAGAATCCCAGGACAGCTTGGTGTCATTTAACTATAGAAGAAAATCATGGATTTCTTTCATGTTTTCTTCACCTGCTACTGCCTCGTTTTTATGTACATTGTGTAAGGGTAGAGGCTTAGCCTTATGGGTAGGCTGCTGCTGCTGCTAAGTCACTTCAGTCGTGTCTGATTCTGTGCGACCCCATAGACGGCAGCCCACCAGGCTCCGCCATCCCTGGGATTCTCCCGGCAAGAACGCTGGAGTGGGTTGCCATTTCCTTCTCCAATGCATGAAAGTGCAAACTGAAAGTGAAGTCGCTCAGTCGTGTCCGACTCTTCGCGACCCCATGGACTGCAGCCTACCAGGCTTATCTATTACCTTTCCCCTACAACTTCCTTTCTTTCTCTTGAAGCAATTATTTGTCAAAACAGTTTCTGGGTATTCTCTGAATTTTGCTACCCTAGACTGTTCTAAATTCTTCCTGAGGCATTTATTCTCATATAAATAGTACAGTGCCTGCATGTGTTAAATCGCTTTAGTCATGTCCATCTCTGCGATCCTATGGACTTTAGCCCGCCAGGATCCTCTCTTCGTGGGATTTTCCAAGCATGAATACTGGCGTGGACTGCCATTTTCTACTCCAGGGGATCTTCCTGACCCACAGTATACAATTTTTTTTTTTTTTTATTGTACTTGCAGAGCATTTCGATTATATCAGAGGTTAAATAGGCCTTTGTGTTATAGCCTATAAAATTACTTCTAAGGGGAAAATAAGCTCCAAGTCCTCAACACCTAACTAAAGAAAGAAATTTTTAGAAGCTCAGAAGTTTTTAAGTGGGGACTGAATGTATAGCATGATCTGTACCATACAGGTGATATTTTATCAGGCCCAACCTCCATTCTGCCCAGATAAGACATTTACCAGGAGAGATCAAAGAACTCATTTAATGTCAAATGAAAATGTTATTTCTCTCGAATTGGACTGGGTTTTGTATTAGTGAGTGTTCTCCAGGCAAACAGAACCAGTAGGAAATATGTATGTATATATTAAAAATTATATCTGTATATATAGATATATTATATCTGTATATATAGATAAATTATGTCTGTATATATAGATCTACATATACACACGTACCTAATTCCTCAAGAGCAGAAGGAGATGAGCATCCCAACTCAAGAAGATAGGGAATTTGCTTTTCCTTAGCCTTTGGTCCCATTTGAGGCCCCAGTGGGTAGGATTGTGCCCACCCATACTGATGAGAATGGATCTCATTTCTTAGTCTGTTGAATCAAGTGCTAATAATCTCTTCCAGAAACATTCTCATAGACATACCCAGAAATGATGTTTTACCAGCTATCTGGGCATCCCCTGGCCCAGTCAAATTGACATAAAATTAACCATCACAGCTTTTTATCCCTTTTATAAATGGAAGTCTTGTGCTTTGGGTCATGTCTGCTATTATGACTTCGAGTTCAGTACAAAGGCCACATTCAAGGATGTTTATGGCATTTATGATAATATAGAAACCCAACACATTTCTAAAAATATAAATAAACACAGATTTTTTGTGCTTATGTTTATAACCTGGAGAGGTTGAAGAATTGTTGCAGATCTGCTTTTGGACTAGTTTGAATAATTTACCAACATTCAGCCTGTTTCAATTATCCTGGCCTACCCACAGGTTCAGTCAAACTAAGAATTTTAACATCAGACATTTAAAAGAGAAAGGGAAAGAGGTTCATTTATTTGTATTCTTCAAAGACAAAGAGAGAGGGAGAGGTATTTAACACCATTTTCCATATTTTCCTACTTCTCACCCCAAGTTACCACCATCCTTGGCAGGCAAGTGGTCCATGTATCTATCTATATGAATTTCCATTTATCTATTTGAATTTCCTTAGCTGCTTGTTTAACGTGCATGTTGCTGGGAGCCACTCCAGACCTCCCGACCTGAAATTTCTGGAGTTGGGTTTCAGCAAATTGCATAGTTAAGAGCCCCCTCAATGATCTTTGTGAACTCTAGAGTTTGAGAACCACTGGTCCAGACATTCTTCCTTAGGGTGTTTGTGGTTGACTAGGAATGTGATGATAACGATAACGGTCCGTTTTGATTCAAGACTTGGTTTTGCTGGACCTCCATTTTTGGATTCTTGACTTTTTTGGGGTAGATTTGTTAGGGTCTATGTAATATCGGTTTGCTAGGGTTACAAAGCAAAATACCATAGGCTAGGTGGTGTAGACAACAGGAATTAATATTTTCTTACATCTCTGGAGGCTAGAAACCCAAGAACAAGGTGTCAGCAGAACTGGCTTCTGGTGAGATCTCTTTCTTTGGCTTAAAGATGGTGTCTTCTTTGTCTTCACTTTATTTCTCCTCTATGCATGTGTGTCGTCTGTGTCTTCTCTCTTCATCTGATCAGAGTGCCAGGCATATTGGGTTGATTTTCATTGTTTAGTTGCTAAGTTGTGTCTGACTCTGCAGCCCCGTGAACTGCAGCACTCCAGGCTCCTGTGTTCTTCACCATCTCCCGGAGTTTACTTAAGCTCATGTCCATTGAGTCTGTGATGCCATCCAACCATCTCATCCTCTGTTGCCCCCTTCTCCTCGTGCCCTCTGTCTTTCCCAGGATCAGGGTCTTTTCCAGTGAGTCGGCTCTTCACATCAAGTGGCCAAAGTATTGGAGCTTCAGCTTCAGCATCATCCTTCTGATGAATACTCAGGGTTGGTTACCTTTAGGATTGACTGGTTTGATCTCCTTGCTGTCTTTGGACTTTACCTTCACCACCAGACACATCCACAGCTGAGCATCATTTCCGCACTGGCCCAACTCTTTCTGGAGCTATTTCTCTGCTCTTCCCTGGTAGAATATTGGATACCTACCAACCTGGGGGGCTCAATCTTCCGGTGTCATATCTTTTTTTGCTTTTTCATACTGTTATTGGGTTAGACCTACTCATAGAACCTCGTTTTACCTTATATACCTCTTCATAGGACCTGCCTCGAAATATGGTCACATTCTAAGGTGTTGGGAGTTAGCAATTCGGCATATTAATTCTGGGGGGAAACAATCCAGCTCATAACAGAAGCAGGTATACTCTTGATTGGCCTTTGGTCTCTCTTCTAAGGCAGCAGGAAGGAGGTAGGGACAATGACCCCTTGCTTTTCATTGGTTTTGTTCCTTCTAAGTTCCATTTTTTTGAATGTCTAGTTACTTTGAGAGTCTAATTACCACTGGCTTAAGTGCTTTAAATGACCAAGAGTGGCAGTTCTCAAAGGAAATCTGGGAAGTCAAAACTCTCTCTTTGCTTCTTTTTTACTGAGTAACATCTGCACTGATTGTACAAGAGCCATGGTAACTAAAACTGTTGATACTTTAGTGTGGATTAAGGCAGTAGCACCAAGCTGTACTGGTAGTCATTATAATTTCACCATTGTGCATCTGTACTGCAGGAAATAAAATACCAGTTTTACTTAAAAATACCCTTGATGAAGTAGAACAAATTATTAGGTTGACTAAATTTCAATGTTTAAAATTTTAGTATCATCTTCTTAGTATTTTATGTGACATGGGATGCGTGCATAAAGCATTTCTACTGCATATAAACATTCAGTGACTGTTCGGAAGAAAAGCACTTCTGTGATTGAATTGTGAGCCAGACTCGCCTCTGTTTTCATAAAACACCATTTTAACTTCAAAGGATAAGTGATAGGTGAACTATGCTTATTCAGACTCACGTAGCTGGCAGACATGTTCACAAAAATAAGTCAAGTGAGCCTGTCACTTCAAGAAAAGCAACTGACAGTATTTGTTGCTCATAATAAAATTCAAAGCTTTCAAGTGAAAATTAGAATTTTGGAAAACTCGTATCTGTTACTGTGAGCTTGATAGCTTACCAAGAGTTTATGATTTTTCTGGTGAGGCTGTGTGTGTGTGTGTGTGTGTGTGTGTGTGTGTGTGGGCACTCAGTTTTGTCTGACTGTTTACACCCCTATAGACTGTAGCCCGCCAGGCTCCTCTGTCCATGGGATTCTCCAGGAAGAATACTGGAGTGGGTTACCATTTCCCACTTAAGGGGATCTTCCTGACCCAGGGATATAACTTGAGTCTCTCATTTCTCCTGCATTGGCAGGTGGGTTCTTTACCGCTAATGCCACCTGAGAAGTCCAATGTATTCTTTATCTGAATGCTAAACATAGTAAGCTTGAAAAATTCTCTACCAAAATATTCTTGATCAATGGTTGTTTTACCTTTCTAATTGCAAATAAGATTAGATAATCATGAACAAGCTGGAAAATTAAAAAAAAAAAACCCTCTAATAAGAACTAATATTTTTGAGAGCTTTGTTTCCATCTACTTAGAATTCATTTAAATCAGCAGAGATTAGAATCTGTCCTATTGAAATGCTCTTGGAAACCTTGCCATAAATGTCCCCTTCTCTTCATTCTGCCTCTGTTTTATCTTTTTCTAATATTTATAGAGCCCTTTTCCCTCTTTTCTCCTTCATTTTTCCTTTCCTCCTCTTGTTCATTTCCCCTCCTTTTGCTTTCCTTATTATCCCTGGAAGTATTTCCTCATATGTTGCAGTTTTCAGTTTCTGCCCGCCCTCCAGGAGAGATGCTGAGTCGGTACATATGAGGTGGGCATTGACAAAATGCGGGTGCATCTTTGCCGTCTCAGCTCCAGGACTTAAACAGTCTTCCATTCAATATGCAAAACTCCACACTGGAACCTTTGCTTGGCTTCTATTCTTAGATTTCTAGAGGCTGTGAAGGAAGGTCAGGGGAAAGAATTTTAACTGAAAATGTATACCTTCTAGAAGTGACTTCAGAATCAGTTCTACCATTATATTGTGTTCTTTATAAATTTCTTTCTCTTTTTCCCTCTAGTCCACAAGTCATTCCCGAGTTGGCCTGAAAGCAAGTGCCAAGCAAAAGGTATGTTTTGTCCTTTGCCTTGTTCCTTTCAAAAATGATTATTTTGGTGAGTGCTTATATATATTTTTTTCCTGTAAAGAGTGACTTGATTTTGGAAGGCAGGGGTATACCCAGAAACAAAGTGTTTTTGATTTTCATTTACTTTGCCTTCATAATAGCAAAACTGAAATTGGAGAGAGATCCTTGAAATGAAATGGAATGAGAGGTAATCTAGATACCCAGTGACAGAAGCTCAGAATTCTCCATGGCTTACAAACAATTCTGAAAGCAAGGTCAGAAGGTACACTCCCAGGTTCAGCTCTTATATTTTCTTAGCCCTTCACAGTGAAGGAATTTGTTCCTGTCTCCGTCCATATTTTTACTAAACTTTGTTCCCTCAGCATCTGCTATGCAGAATGACCCTCACCTATGACCTGTGTTGAACTGGCTAAATCATGAGCTCAGAGTCAGAAAGAATTGAGTTCAATTCCTGAGTCTGTCATTTTACTACTTATGTGACCTTGGACATATTTGTATGAAGATGATTGTATCTCGTAACATAGTATATTTTAACCATAAAATGAGATAATATATGTGAAAATACTGATAACCCAGTGCCTAGCACAAAATAGGTACACCATGATTTTTTATTTTATTTTATTTTTAAATTTTTATTTTAACTTTATTTTACTTTACAATACTGTATTGGTTTTGCCATACATTGACATGAATCCACCATGGGTGTACATGCATTTGATTTTTTAAATTATACAATATATCATTGATATTTTCAATGTACAAAACAATAGAAAATTTGAAATTCCTTTAATCCTTGAGTGCACACACATTGTGTTTAAATTATGCTCATTGCCGGTGACACATAGGGCAATGATGTAAACAGGTGTATTAGGATTTGGAGAAGTTTGTGCTAAAACATTATTCTTCTAGTGTAGACATTTGCACTGTTTGGATAACTTGCCAAACCTCTCAGGATAATTGGATATCTTAGCTCAGAGGACCTTTCTTGATGTCAGTTGTTAGAGGAAAGAAACACCTGAGAGATGTTAAAGCATATTAAAAGAGGTGACTTCTAGGAAAGCACTAAGGCCAGTGCCTGAGCAGATTGTAGCTTTATTTAGTAGAGAAACATCATGTTGACTGGAAAGAAGATGGGTAGATCTGGGCTCTAACCCAGGTTCAACACTTTCCAGAAAGTGATAGCTGACCTCGATATGGCCCAGTCCTGTGCTCCAGATAGGTATGAGCACTTTACAAGGTCCAATTCATTTAATACGCTAGGTGGGTGTTCTTGTCTCCCTCAGGGTTGGTCAGGAAAGTAAATCACACCAAATTTGAACAGAGAGAATTTGGTGTGAAGAACTGTTAATCTGTTATAAAGTTGTCAACTAGGTAATGGAAAGAATGAAAAGAGAAGGCTAAGGCAGTGGTCCCTCAACCTTTTTGACACCAGGGACTGGCATCATGGAAGACAGTTTTTCTGTGGGTTGAGGCGAGGGGGATGGTTTCGGGATGATTCAAGGGCATTACATTCATTGTGTATGTTATGTACATATTATTATTACATTGTGATATATAAGGAAATAATTGTACAACTTGCCATAATGCACAATCAGTGGGAGCCCCGAGCTTGATTTCCTGTGACTCGATGGTCCCATCTGGGGGTGATGGGAGACAGTGACACCCGAGGTGCCCAGATCCTTCGCATGTGCAGCTCACAGTAGGGCTCATGCTCCAGTGAGAATCTCGTGCCATCCCTGCTCAGGTGGTAGTGGGAGTGATGGAGAACAGGTGTAAATACACATGAGCTTCACTCACTCGCCCGCTGCTCACCTCCTGCCCTGCAGGCTGGCTCCTAGGAGACCACAGAGCAGTACCAGTCCCTGGTCCAGGACTTGGGGACCCCTGCTCTAAGGTACAGCAAGCAGCTACCAGCCCCAGGGCTGAGGGAGCAAAGGAGAGGGTGGGGATTAGAGGAAGGTCCGCACAGAGCTGAAATGCAGGGCTCTGAGCAGAGGGTGCTGGCAGCAGGCTCTGAGGCTGATTCTACAAGAACCCTACAAATGGGTTTCAGTGGTTCCACAGTAAGGAGAAAAAGGCGAGTTCCTTCTTGCTCCTCCATCTCTGTAGCCTTCGCTAGCGCCCCCTACCGATGGAGCTAAAAAGAAACCAGCGGACTGAGCAGGGATGTGGTCTGCAGAGTCCCAGCTTAACATCGTAAACTGGTCACAGAAAGATGCATTTGGCCGTGAGAGACTGGCACACTTACTAGCTCCATTTTGTAGATGAGTAAACTGAGACACAAGTGTGTTACGCTGTGTTTCCCCAGTGCTATAGTCTGAATGTTTGCATCCTCCCTCCAAATTGAAATCCTAGCCTCCAAAGGGGATGTTATTAGGAGGTGGGGCCTTTGGGAGGTGCTCATTCCCTGAGGGCGGGGCTCTCATGAGTGGAGTTAATGCTTTTTTAAAAGAGACCCTTCTACCATGTAAAGACACAGTGGAAAGTCTGTAACCCTCACCTGAGCACACTGGTACCCTGATCTCGGGCTTCCAGCCTCCAGAACTGTGAGAAAAAAAATTCTGCTGTCTAGAAGCCACCCAGTCTATGGCACTTTGCTATAGCAGCTTGAATGGACTAAGACACCCGTCTAGGAATTTAAACCTAGACAGCCTGGCTCCAAAGTGCATGCTTTTTAACCTCTTGAATAAGCGAGTCAACACTTCTTCTAAACATGGGTCAAAACACTTCTCTAAAGCTTACTTTTAAAATCTGTAAAGTGAGGATGACAGTTTCTAACATGTAAAGTTAAATAAACTTTGAAAATGATGTGCCTGTCCTATTTCCTGGTACACGGTCGATTCCTAACAATACCAGCTCTTACTACATGTAGCATTTTTCTTGCTTCGAGTCTAAAGGACTATTCATTTGACCTCAGTGAATTTGTATGTAGTTTTGAAAGTATCGCCTTTGCCTTGGTTGATCCCATCTCAAATGGGTTGTTTATCTCTCTGGCTCAGTGTAGTCGGGTGTTTACAATGGAAAGTGAGCACCAGAGAGAATTTAGTGCTGGGGTTTGATCAGTGGCGGCTTTATTGATGGTGTCCTTAAAATCAGAGTTTATCAGGGGCTGTGTCAGAGTGCCGAGTTGGTCTTTCACTTTGGATTTTAAGTAATGGGGGAAATCACTGAATACATTCATTCTTTCTTTAAAGCAACAATTATTTATTGGGTGCTTGATTGCAGCAGACGCTGTGCTAGGCATGGGGGTACTAGAAACAGACGGATGGACCCTGATCTGAAGATTGTTTCTTCCAGTCCAGTGGGGTTGTGGTGTAAAAACTCAACAGCTCATTTCCCCTCACTCCTCCATCTGTGCATGTATGTATGTATGTTTTGTTTTTTTTATATATACAGATTTAAAGCCATTGGGCTTCCCTGGTGGCCCAAATGGTAAAGAATCTGCCTGCAGTGTGGGAGAGCCAGGTTCAGTCCCTGGGTTGGAAAGATCCCCTGGAGAGGGGAATGTCTACCCACTCCAGTATTCTTGCCTGGAGAATCCCATGGACAGAGGAGCCTGGCAGGCTTCAGTCCATAGTGTGGAAAAGAGTCAGACATGACTGAGTGACTAAGTACTTAATGCCGTCATGTGGGGAAAATCTCTACTGGACCTACTATGGAGTTAACCAGTATCTAAGGGAGATTGTATGGGGGTAGATGTGTGAGGGGAAAGCCTGTCCTGAAGGATGGGGTCACTCATTAACCAGGGAAGAGGCAAGTCTCAGACTAGACTCAGGGAATGAGTGGACAGGGGTGGGAGGCAGCAGCCCTGGGGAGCTCTGGGATTCCTGGTGGTCGATCGCAAGATGTTATGTGCAGGGGTATGAGAGTTTATAGCTCTGACGTGCATACCGTGATACTCTAAGGGCCTCTAGAGTGTTCTGTAGAGTGGAAAAGAGAGTCTGGGACCGGCAGGGCCTTGTTGTGTTGTTGTTTAGCCACCAGTCTTGTCTGACTCTTTGAGACCCCATGGACTATAGCACACGCATCTCCTCTCTCCTTCACCGTCTCCCGGGGCTTGCTCAAGCTCATGTCCATTGAGTCAGTGATGCTATCCAACCATCTCATCCTCTGTCTTCTCCTTCTCCTCCTACCTTCAATCTTGCCCAGCATCAGGGGTTTTTTTTGCAATGAATCAGCTCTTCGAGTTAGGTGGCCAAAGTATTGGAGCTTCAGCTGCAACATCAGTCCTTCCACTGAATATTCAGGGTTGATTTCCTTTAGGATTGACTGGTTTGATCTGGCAACCCACTGCAGTATTCTTGCCTGGAGAACCCCATGGACAGTGTGAAAAGGCAGGGCTTTAGAGCCCTCGAAGTAGCTGACTGGTGGGATCAGGATCCTCTGCTGTACAAATCAGGCTGTTTTCATTCTTTATTTCCCTTCTATGTTTTATTTTCTTTTTGCTTCAAAATGCCAAATATCTTGGTATCTCTAAGAGAACTAAGGGCAGAGCTTTATCTGTGTTCTTTGGCCAAAACTTGAAGGGAAAGCTGGCCTTGGAGACTAGAATGGTAGTTGTGTATTCAGGATGCTCATGAGAGAACCCCAAGGTTGAAGCCTTGTATTTAAGGTCGTACCATGTCTTGTTGCTCTTTCTAGAAATTCTGGTGAGAACTAAGGTTAGTTTATATTGAGATATATTTTGTAGGACATGGGAATATCCAAACCTCTTGTTGACCCCCTCAGCTCAAGGGAATTTATTTTAGAGGAAAATAAATATATAGAGGGAATAGACAGGGAGATGAATATTCTGTCACCCCAATGTAGAACCTCAGTGAGCTATGCTGGAATAAATAGAAGAGTCTCTTGTCTCCTTACCAGAAGACTTTCTGCTCCCCCAGTATATTTTCAAGATTATTAACAATATTAATGATAAAAATAAGATGTAATCAGTGTTCTGGTTGCTTTGCAAACATTCAGTGGTAGCACTGTTTTCCTTCAATTTTAATCAAAAAGAAAATTGAATTGCCAGGGCCTACTGTTAACAGTGTGCTTTAAATATTCTCATTCTCCGACCCGAACATTTCTATGATGTTCAGTGATCTCGAGTTTACTATATCTTTGCTTTTATCAAAGCTATCTCTTCAGATCTTAAAAATAAATTCACAGTAAGTTACATTTGAATTATATGGCTTAAAGTGTAATCTCTCCTAAGGGTATTTGCATTTTAATAGATGACAGAGCTAATGAAATCGAGTCGAAGGGGTGGAATTTCTGGCATTAGCAAACAGGGAACAACTTTTAGTTGGTAGAAAGATCTTATCCTTGTTCCTAGAATTATATCGTTTACATATAAAATTTATTCAGAAGGAAACATTAACTGGTTAGATGACCTAGGTCATGGATGTTTATAGTTGGTAGGGAGTCAGTATTCCAGTTGGGAGTACGGAGGCCGGGTGGGTCTTGTCGGTTCAGCCCACAATTATCTCTTCCTTCCACACCATCCCCTACCAATCCCCTTCTTTTTAAATTAATTAATTAGTTAATTCGGCTGCACCAGGTCTTAGTTGCAGCACTGGGGATCTTTGATTTTTAGTTCTGGCATGTGAATCTAGTTCCCTGACCAGGGATTGAACCCAGGCACCCTGCGTTGGGGCACAGACCATTAGGAGCACTCAGCCACTGGACCACCCAGGGAAGTCCTCAGCCTCCTTCTTAATGAGTGTAGTTTCCCTCTTTTCCATAGAACCGTAAGCTTTCCTCTAAGCACAAACAGATTTTCTTGATATTTGTGCCTTTTTTTTTCTATCCCCCTCTCTTTGGCACCAAGTATCTGAGAGCTTCCTAAATGTTGATATGCATGTTGAAAAACACCCCAGGCCCCATTTATACTTGAGCAATCCATAGGGGCTTCCTTAATGACTCAGATGGTAAAGAATCTGCCTGCAGTGCAGGAGACCTGGGTTTCATCCCTGGGTTGGGAAGATCTCCTGGAGATGGGAATGGCTACCCTCTCCAGTATTCTTGCCTGGAGAATTTCATGGACAGAGGAGCCTGGCGGGCTACAGTTCATGGGGTTGCAAAGAGTTGGACACGACTGAGCGACTTTCATATACATACATTGTGGATGTTCACTCTCTGGGTTTGGACAAATAACTGACAAGCGTGCACCATTGCAGCTTCACATAGAAAAGTTTCACGGCCCCCAGAGCCCTCTCTGCTTTACCTGTTCGTGTCTCCACCCCCAACCTCTGGCAGCCACTGATCTGTTTCTTCTCCATTGTTTTACCTTTTCCAGAATAAAATGAAGTTGGAACAATAGAACCTTTCCACCTTGGCTTCTTTCACTTAGTGATTTAACCTTCTTCTGTGTTTTCATGGTGTGATAGCTCAGTTCCTTTCAACACTGAACAATATTTCATTGTCCAGATGAACCGCAGTTTGTTTATCCATTCACCTACTGAATGGATAAAACTTGATTGCCTTCAAGTTTTGGCATTTGTGAATAAAGCTGCTATAAACATCCATGTGCTCATTTCTGGGTGGACAGAAGTTTTCATCTCCTTTGGAAAAATACCAAGGAGTACTATTCCCGCGTCAATTTTTCTTTATAATTTTCTTCTCACAAATGACTGTGAGCCTTTGCTCGATTGTCCTCCAGTGTCTGCTCCAGCTTGTGTATTTTCCCAGGCGTGTTTCCTCTTCTTGGCTGGGTCTTTCCTGTACTGAGGCTCTGCCATCCCCAGGACTGATCTGTGCCCCACTTGGAGGAATGTAGGAAAGAGAGAAACCTTATCCAGCAATAGTACAGGGAAGTTTTTAGTTGTAGCAGCTAGATTTGGGCAAGTTAGGAAGAAGAGGCCATAAGCTGAGTTTATAGCACCCAAGAGTTAAATTCTGTCTGCCCATGCAATCCTTACTGGTGTCGGAAAGAGTCATTTAGGCCTTTTACATCGCTGTGAGCATCTGAGCGCTGAATCTAGCTTAAGGGAAATTAAAAGTCACTGCTTTCTGCTAGTGACAGTTCCCCCTGATGGTCCTGACAGGAGATGGAAGGGAAATCAGGCTCCCTGAAGTGGTAGTCCATATTATCCTTCATCCATGTTAAGTTTCTGTGGTCGTGTGAGATGCCCGGTAGCTTTCTGAAAGACGCAGCCAGAATAGAAAATGATAAGACCAGCAAGATGAATTTAAAAGAGATAGAGGTCATCCCCACAGACTCACAACAATAGAGATTTTAGGTGAGCCCACTATTTTCTTTTCCTCAGAAAAACAAACCACACCAAATTAGCATTTTTATATTTCAGTTGTTTAAAAATACTATTTTATTTTTCTGGAAAGAGGTAAGTTTTTGAGACAAATATTGTTCAAAGGACCAAAGGCTATGTATCAGATGCACTGACACTAAGTTTTACAGTCATCTTGTTTCTGAATTTTAGTCATAAAAGACACAGAAGGACACACTGGGCATTTCAGCAATGTAGGTCAAATTCTGTTGCCATGCGCTCCAGGGGACTGGCTGTCCAGTGCCTTTTCTCCTCTTGGACTTGTATTATATTGAATAGTATTTGGCAAATATGAGCTTTGAGCTGAGGCTTTGGGAGAATATCATGGATTTTTAATGTGATGGTGTTTGTGAAGTGGGTACTGGAGTCATTTCACTTTTACATTAATCCTTTTCTTTCCCCTCCCCGTGGTGGACAGTAGCCTGTCTTATCCAACATGTGGTCCTCCGTGTCTCATGCCCCTACAGCCCAGGTCAAGGGTCCCCTTCAGTCTTATCTTCTTTCCTCTAACTCTCCAGTATCCTGAGACATTCCCGAGATAGAATGAATGCTCAGACCTGCTTTGGTTACAGCCTAGCATCTCAAACTCAAAAGAGTCAGCTTCAAGGAGGGTGTAGGCCAGTGGTTTTAAGAATCTCTTTCATCAAAGAGCAAATGTATTCTTATAAATCCTGTGGAAGGTGAGGCCTGAGCAGGATTGCTCAAAGCCCATCAGCCGTATATTTCTGGAGCAAAGGAAAAATAATAATGCCTCCACGCATAGCTCTCCTTGTTAAATATTAAATATGGTCACGGCCCAACTGCCCGCGTTTCTCTGAGTTCTGGTAGGTCTCTTCAAGCTGGTCCTCTAATGGGCTTTTCTGGCCTGTGAGATACACCCAGTGTTTTGGAATAGCAGTCATTCTACAAGGAGAACCAATGAACTTAAATCTAATAAGAGATAGAGTTCCATGGGTTATACAATAAATAGGTCTTTGTTGGTTATCCATTTTAAATGTAGCAGTGTGTATATGACCTTCCCAAAGACCCTAACTATCTCTTCCCCCTGGCAACCATGAGTTCCTTTTCTAAGTCTGTGAGTCTCTTTCTGTTTTGTAAATAAGTTCATTTGTATCATTTCTTTTTAGATTCCATTTGTGCCAGCCTGGATGGGAAGGGGGTTTTGGGAGAGCATGGATACATGTATCTGTATGACTGAGTCCCTTCACTGTTCACCTGAAACTGTTACAACATTGTTAATTGGCTATACCCCGATACAAAATGTTTGTGGTATTACAAAAAATAAAAATTAAATAAATAAAAGAGATAGAGACTAGGGGAGGTTTTTCTGGAACAGGACACGAAGGATCAGTAAAGCAATCAGAATGCAATGCAGTTGCTTCTTTTCACTGAAGGAAATATTAGCTCTGAAAAATTCGTGACACTTCAACTCAGAAAAGTTGGTTAAATACCCTTGTGTCAGGTTGTTCTGAAGTCAAAACTTTGATTTCTGTGTCCACCGCTTCCTCTCTAAGTGGCCTTTTCATTTAGCCTCACTGAAACGAAGAAGGTGTTTTAATTTGCATAAAGTAAACTCTTCCATGCTTCAGAAAAGCTCTAGATAGGATTGCAGAAGGAAAGAATGAAAATGTATCTTGTTTCTCCCTTTTCTTTTTTTTTTTATTGGAATATAGTTGATTGACAATGTTGTATTAGTTTCAGGTGTACAGCAAAGTGAATCAATTATATATATTCATGTATATCCACTCTTTTTTAGAGTCTTTTCCCATGTAGGCCATTACAGAGTATTGAGTAGAGTTCCCTGCGCTATATAGTTGGTCCTTATTAGTTATTTATTTTATGTTTAGTAGTGTATACGTGTCACTCTCAGTCTTCCAATTTATCCCTCCCTGGTAACTATAAGTTTGTTTTCTACCTCTGTGGCTCTCCTTCTGTCTTCTAAATAAGTTTCCCTTTTCTCATACCCAAGATGATTCTCTCTGTAGAGATTGGGAATTCACAACTCAGTCATGTTTTATTTTGCCCATTTGAGTGATTTTTATCAAATACTGTGCCAGTATTGTAAAATGTGAGTATTTTCATATCAATATCTGGATTTGTGCTTGTCCTGAAAAACTGAAATATCTAGCACCTTAATGTCGATACCCAGATGACAATGATCTACCATAGCTAAGGGACGGCCGCCCCCTTTGAACAAGTCAAGGCATCTTCAGTTCAGCATGCGCCTCACCCCACCCCACCTCCGTCTTCCTAGCACCCTCCACCTGATGCCTTTCACAGCTTTCCTGGCCTCGAGAGGCATTTGAGGTTTTGACCTCTATTCTAGGAGATATTATGTTACTTCTTTCTTGAGGAGTTCTCGATCCTTCTATAGATATTTTAGCTGAGATCAATCCTGGACTGTCTTGCAAACACATTCTGTTTAGCAAATTCATTATTAGGGTTCAAGTTTTCTTAGCAACATGTTAGGCTTCAGTGAAGAGTTACTTAAAACATTCTTTGGTTTAAACTTATTTTCTTCTAACTTATTAATGATATTTAAGACTTTTTTGGTTAAAGATAATTCTGTTTCATAACTCTTCCATTTCCTATCAGACACTTGATGTACAAAACAGCAGTTCTGCATTCTGTTTAAGCTTAAAATAATTTTCCTTGAAAATGAAACGAAGGACAGAATTCTAAAACATGAATATGCTAGCTTCCTATGTAATGACATTACTCCAAGTCCAGACATTATTCCAGACACAAATTTGGCAAACAGAAATATTCTTAGACCTCAATAACTTGATCACAAAATAGGCAAGATAGGGAAAAAACAATAAAGAGAAACAGAATGGTCCAGAAAAGGAGGGAGTAGCAAGGAAAACCTGAACATTAAAATGCAGATGATGGGATTCTGGAAGGTTGCTGTCTGAACCAGTGGATCCAGAAACACAGCATCACTGTCATGATCTGGTCCAGATCCGGAATGAAGTGCGTGAGCCACGATATTTACGAGGGTAAGAGAGAAACTTAGTAATTGTAACAAACACTAACATTTGTAAATGGTGATGCACTATTTTAGAAATCAAAATGAGTGCACAGGAAGCCATGGTGGATAAAATGGTCTTGTTGGCCAGTAGGCTGACATTTGGCCAGCCTGTGGGAGTTACTTACCCAATGCCAGGTATGGTACTAAGTACTCTTCATACTTTAAAAATAATTAATATAACTATTAATTATGTTACTTACCCAATGCCAGGTATGGTGCTCATCACTTTCATGCTTAAAAAAAATTTAATATACAGAACAGCTTCATGAGAAGCTTATTATCATTATTATTCTCTTATTTCCTTTCTTTCTCCATATTTTATAGCCAAGAAAACTGAGGCTTAAAGATATTGAATAATTTGCTTAGGTTAGAGTTGTTAATTGACAGGGCTGGGATCCAGGTCACTTGGGTGCCGCAGCTGCTCGTGTTCATGGTACTGTCCACCTCTGCGGAGATGGCTCAGCCCCCGGGTCATCAAGTTCTGCGATACTACTATGCTTCCACTATCCTGGCATTCCTCCTGGGTCAAGGATAGGTTCATGACCTCAGAGCAGTCATGTGTATATATAGAGAGAATCTAGAAACACACACAGACAGAATCCTAAAGACCATGAGGACAAGACAATGAACAGATACTTGCTATTGGCAGAGGCAAGGACACAGAGGAAGAGGCAGTTTCTCCATAAGGTTCAAGCCCAGAATGGAGAGCAAGGGAACCCTGCAGCCAAAGGGAACCCACGTAACTCACCCTAGCGCCACAGTGGAACGATGCTCTAATCTCTGGGTTTTCTGGCTTCTTTATTGTGTGTTCCTCCCCATCCTTCTCTACACATCCTCACCGTAATAGACAGCTTGAAGAAGTCACTACAACCCGAAACAGCCCAATGGACCCTCATTCCCGATTTCACAGTCTTCGCCTCCAGTCTAAATTGTCTGGTCTTCCTATCCTTCCACATCGAAAAGGATGGAATGTGAACAACCTTTTACTCATTAGTAATTACTTATTGGGCTTCCCTGGTGGCTCAGCAGTAAAGAATCTGCCTCCCAAGCCAGAGACGTGGGTTTGATCCCTGGGTCGGGAAGATCCCCTGAAGAAGAAAATGTCAACCTACTCCAGTATTCTTGCCTGGGAAGTCCCATGGACAGAGGAGCCTGGTGATCTCCAGTCCATGGGGGTCACAAAGAGTTGGACATGACTTAGAAACTAACCATCAACACTACCACCACCAACGACAATCATTTATTATGCTTTATGTACATGGAGAAAATTGGCAACTATGCCTCAGATGCTTTAGGATGTCTGTTTTTAGAGCAGGTGAGTGGTTTACTTTACACATTTGCATCATTTGAACTTTTGCAGTGGTCGATCAGAACTCAAATTTATTTGACTTTCATGTATAAATTCTAAATAAAAAAATCTTTAAAAAAGGTTTCCTTTATGGTAGTTTAAACCTTCTCTAGGCCAGCTACTTGTTTTTCTATATAATTTTTCATGTGTTTCATGAATTTTTAATTCATTCACATATTGATTTATTCCATACTTGCTTATTGAGTCTTACTCTGAACCAGGTCTTTTCTAGGCACTGAGATAAGGCAGTGAAAAAGAAAGACCATGGAGCTCACATTCTAGTGGGGAATATCGTCAGTAATACATCAAGTTCAGTTCAGTTCAGTTCAGTCGTGTCCGACTCTTTGCGACCCCATGAATCGCAGCACGCCAGGTCTCCCTGTCCATCACCAACTCCCGGAGTTCACTCAGACTCACATCCATCGAGTCAGTGATGCCATCCAGCCATCTCATCCTCGGTCGTCCCTTCTCCTCCTGCCCCCAATCCCTTCCAGCATCAGAGTCTTTTCCAATGAGTCAGCTCTTCGTGTGAGGTGACCAGAGTACTGGAGTTTCAGCTTTAGCATCATTCCTTCCAGAGAAATCCCAAGGCTGATCTCCTTTAGGATGGACAAGTTGGATCTCCATAGAGTCTTAGGGACTCTCAAGAGCCTACTCCAACACCACAGTTCAAAAGCATCAATTCTTCAGTGCTCAGCTTTCTTCACAGTTCAACTCTCACATCCATACATGACCACTGGAAAAACCATAGCCTTGACTAGATAGGCCTTTGTTGGCAAAGTAATGTCTCTGCTTTTCAATCTAGGTTGGTCATAACTTTTCTTCCAAGGAGTAAGCGTCTTTTAATTTCATGGCTGCAGTCACCATCTGCAGTGATTTTGGAGCCCCCCAAAATAAAGTGTGACACTGTTTCTAGTTTTTCCCCATCTATTTCCCATGAAGTGATGGGACCAGATGCCATGACCCTCGTTTTCTGAATGTTGAGCTTTAAGCCAACCTTTTCACTCTCCTCTTTCACTTTCATCAAGAGGTTTTTTAGTTCCTCTTCACTTTCTGCCATAAGGGTGGTGTCATCTGCATATCTGAGGTTATTGATATTTCTCCTGGCAGTCTGGATTCCAGCTTGTGCTTCTTCCAGTCCAGCGTTTCTCATGATGTGCTCTGCATGTAAGTTAAATAAGCAGGATGACAATATACATCCTTGATGTACTCCTTTCCCAGTTTGGAACCAGTCTGTTGTTCCATGTCCAGTTCTAACTGTTGCTTCCTGACCTGCATACAGATTTCTCAAGTGGCAGGTTAGGTGGTCTGGTATTCCCATCTCTCTCAGAATTCTCCACAGTTTCTTGTGATCCACACAGTCAAAGGCTTTGGCATAGTCAATAAAGCAGAAATAGATGTTTTTCTGGAACTCTCTTGCTTTTTCACCATATACTAAGAAGAGAAAGAGAGCAGGATACAGAGATGGAAAGTGTTAGGAAGTTCTGATTTTATAGTCAAAGAGGGACTCTTTGAAGGGCTGTTGTGTGAGCATTTGCTTTAATGAAATAAGGGAGAGAACCTTGTAAATATCTGGTGAAATGCATTCCAGAATGTAATTCATAATGTTTATGCAGTAGTTTGGGTTTTAGTTTAAAATCAGAGTCAATCATATCAGCAGTACTTATTGCGCATGTACTAGCTGCTTGGTGAGTGAGGTGGGCTATTGGGAAACAGGGAAATAGAGATCTGACCTTGGTCACCTCGTTTACGTCTTCCATGGGAGTTGAGCACAGCACACATAAAAATATCAAGTGGTAAAATAGTACAGAGTTATTTGGTGCTAATTGTGTGGTGACACAGAGCCTAGGTCTTGGGAGTCTCTTTTGGGTCTTACATATTCAGAAGTGAAAGTCTAATTCTGCTAGATTCAAACATTTTTGAGGACAAGGAAATAGACTGCAACCAGAGGGAGGAAAAAGTTCTCTGTGGGATTTTAGTTCTCACTCTTGTGGGGATTTCCTTTTCTTGGAGGTTATTTATATGTTTAGACAAGTGAAAAGTGTTAGTCACTCAGTCGTGTCTGACTCTTTGTGACCCCATGGACTGTAGCCACCAATCTCCTCTGTCCACAGGATTTCCCAGGCAAGAATACTGGAGTGGGTTGTCATTCCCTTCTCCAGAGGATCTTCCTGACCCAGGGATCGAACCTGGGTCTCTTGCATTGCAGGAAGATTCTTTACCATCTGAGCCACCAGGGAAAAGGCAATGTAGTTAGAAACACAGTTCTAATTGGGGATAGCAAACTCTGTTACAGACAATGGATTTACTTTCTATGGGATGCCAAGCAGTTAGCATCCTTTGAACTGTGTTGCTATAGGATGGTGGCAAGGGTAGTAAATGCATTCTTTTCCTGCTTCTCCTTCCCATCACTCCCCTGTGCTATGAAGTGGGAGTTGCCATTGTGGTTTAGACTTATAATCAAATTTGAGACTCTCCATTTCCTAGCACAGAACTGTCAATAATGGTTCCTATATTGGTCTTTCAGTAAATGGTTTGTGACTGAAATACCAACGTGCTAACAGTATTTGGGCTAGTGGAATTATGACATTTTGGGTATTTTGTTTTCCACAAATCTTAATTGCTCATAACACAGTTTCTGATTGTTCTTTAGTTTTGGAGTCTATTACCATTGAAATTTTTAAAAAGGAAAAATTACTGTAATAATTCAAACACATCATTGGATTCATTATGTTAATGAGTGCTTTTTCAGCTTGCACAATAGACTTTTCTCTGCTAAATTTAAATTTTTTGCTTCAAAGACTCATGCTTCAACAAACTTTTTCTTTTATTTTGATCATGATTATCCTTGCAAGCATTAATTATAATACCTAGTGTTCACACTATGATTTTCACCCAAAGTGATAGAAACACATTTTTAAATTCAGTAACCCCTTATTAAAGCTCAAGCCTAGACAGTAGATACTTACATTTTATAGAAAAGCCTGGAGGTCAGGTGATGACAACAGCAACAAACCAGATACATTTTTCTTTGATCTGATTGGAAATAAGCTTTTTTTTCCTTTTTTTGCAAAGCTGCCTAGTCCCTTCCCAAAGCTGTTTCTAAGGATGCTAGTGAGAAGCTTTTCTGAAATAACATTTAAGTGCTGCTACAAACCTGAGTTGGAAAGCTCTCCCTGTGGTTTTGATTTATAATTTCATTAGCTGCACAATCAAAGACTAGATTCCCCCTTGTTTTGTTCTGCGGTGTTAGAATTCCAGGCAGCGATCTCGACGTGCCGCTTCTCACGTGGAGAGCCTTTGATCGTTTCAGATCTTTGTTGCAGTGTTTAGTATGCCGTGTGCTCTGTCCCTTTGCCTGCGTGTGCCTTCCTTGCCCTTCCTCTCTCTGCTCCCTGTGATGGGGATGAACCTGGCAGACTGGCTTGATTCCCCAGCTCCTTCTTGTCATTTGATCTCTTGTGGCTCAGATGGTAAGGATCTGCCTGCAGTGAGGGAGACCTGGGTTCCATCCCTGGATCAGGAAGATCCCCTGGAGAAGGGAATGGCAACCCACTCCAGTATTCTTGTCTGGACAATCCCATGGACAGAGGAGCCTGGTGGGCTACAGACAATGGGGTCTCAAAGAGTCAAACACGACTGAGCGATTAACACTCTCACACAGGGCTCTGCCAATGGGGGTACCTGGAGGTTGGAAGAGGGCAGGGCACCAGCTCCTCCAGGTCACCCCAGCTGCAGCCTCCTTCCTTGACCTCTCTCGCCTCGGGCTGGCCCTGGCTTCCTGCTGCTGTCCGTCTCTGGGCTGCCTCACTTTCCTATTTGTTTTCTCAACAGCTCTCCCGTCGCCCGGCCACCACTTCTCTGTTACCAAAGTCCCTGTTCCAGGTTTGCAAAGTGGTTTCTGATTTTCTAGTTTAACCTGGATTGAAACAGATGCCAGTTCTCAGGAATGATTGCCAACAGAATGAACTGTTATTGTCTTTGTGACAATTCTCAGAAAATAAGTTTATAAAATTTACTTCACTTTGGACCTCCAAGAGCAAGATAAGAGGGGAAAACTGAGAAAATAGCTTTATCATTTTGTAGGCACGTACTTCTGAGCTGATGAATTATTGTACATACTTCTGTCAAATGAGACAAGTTAATTACATCGACCTGTGAGTTTCTTTGTTGTCCCTCTCTATTTGTAACACTTTGTAGTTATTGAAGAGTATAAAGTATGCTAGGGTTTCCCAGGTGGCTCAGTGGTAAAGAACCTGCCTGCTAAAGCAGGAGACGCAGGGAATGTGGGTTCAATCCCTGGGTTGGGAAGATCCCTCCTGGAGAAAAGAAATGGTAACTCACTCCAGTATTCTTTCCTGGAAAATCCCATGGACAGAGGAATCTGGCAGGCTATAGTCCAGGAGGTCACAAAGAGCTGGACACGACTGAACGACTAAGCACGCATACACACACACATAAAGTATGCTGCTAAAATATGTTAATGGAAATATTTAAAAGTTTGTACCTATTGTACAACATGGGGAGTATAGTCAATATTTTGTAGTGACTGTAAATGGAAAGTAATCTTTAAAACTGTATAGAAATTTGAAAAATTTAGAATAAGTTTATACCTAAAAGCCCAGTATCTTTGTCCTTATTTGAGGCAGACACACTTCTTAGTAGTATTACTTTAAGAAACACTGAGAAATAAGTTTCTGTGATTTTTCCGAGACAGGAAAATTGTTCATCTGGATGAGTGACCAGTGTTAATAAGCAAGGGGCTAGTATGTAGTATCTTCTAGATCTCTTTGACCACATGACCTTCAGCAGTGGGGAAACCACTAGCCTAGGAATCATAAAACATAGATCTTATCTTAGGTTGGGTTCCTGAGAGACGGGGCTGTGCAAATAATTTATTGAGTGGAGTATGAGTAGGAGTTGAGAAGACAGAACAGCACAGGGAAGAAGATAAGCACAGAGTTGTTTTGGCTGAAATCTAATCTGATCACATGCGGAAGTTGGGAGCATGAATGACACCAAAGAGAAGTCCCACCTTTTTTTAAAAGTTTGTATTTTATATTGGAGTATAGGCGATTAACAGTGTTGTAAGGGTTTCAGGTGCACAGCAGAGCTACTTAGCTATACATATACATGTATCCATTCTCCCCCAATCTCCCTCCCATCCAGGCAGCCATGCGACGTTGATCACAGTTCCCTGTGCTATACAGTAGGTCCTTGTTGGTTATCCATTTTAAATACAGGGGTGTGTACATGTCCATCTCAAACTCCTGAGAAGTCCTGTCTTGACACAGGAAAGCTGGGCTCCAGTCACCCTTCATCAGTCAGTTATTCACTGCAGGAGCCCGAGAGTAGGCTAGAGGTACATACCCTCCCAGGCATTTATGTCGGAGGAGGGCAATCTCTGGACAAAGGTGTAGCTGTGAGCTCTTAGCAGCAACACCTACAGCAGCTGAGAGATGGAGAGACTGACCTGAGGTGTGTGTGTGCGTGAGGAGGCACCCACAGCATCTACCATCAATACCAGTGTACAGAGTACCCTCCCCTCCTCCTTGTAAAGCCCTTTAGCACTGGACAAGACATGTAACCTCTCCAAGCTGCAGCCTCCTTGCCTGTCTAAAATGAAAAAGACCTGGAACTGGTAATAACGACCACCCCGTCGCTTTCCTTATTACTCATACGTGTGCTCTTTCTTTATTTGAAAGAAATCAAGTGCTGTAGAAGTGTGTTATTTCCCCGGGTAGCTGATCTATAAGGGGAGGGGGCAGTGCAAGGTTTGTAAAGGTAACTTGAAAACTTCAGCTTAAACATGATCATGATCGTGTTCTTCCCTTGGGTTCCTAAAAACATAGTCTGAAACAGGGAGGTTCTTTATTTTGGAGGTGACCCTAGAAGTCAGGACTGGAGGAGTGGAGGGTGAGACAGGGACGAAGGAACAGCCAGTAGACAGCTTTGCTGCTGGAGTCCCTGCAGGGCCTCAGGCTGAGCTCAGTTCCACGCTGGAGCAAGCTGCCATCCGCAGGAAGCCAGTCAAGCCCTGCGTGCCGCTGCTCACACCCAGTGCCAGAAGTGTCCTGTCTGGTGTGCAGGTTCTTGGCACTACTCAGACCCACCGATGCTCCTCATCAATTCCATTGTCACTGTTCTTCAAAGACTAGGCTGACCTCTGCCTTGAAGAAAAGATTTCACATTGTAGCAAGCCACAGTCCTCCTTCCTGTGGCGGGTTCTACAGTCACAGTTGCTACTCTTCATCTCTCTTCTCTGCTATGCCCTGCAGGCTTCCCTCACCCTCAGCCAGGAGGTTGTTGAATCAGGTGTCCCAGCCTCTCGGGGTCTGAGACTGGGTGGGTTGACTTCCTACCTGTTCCCTGTGATCAGTGAGTACCAAACACCAAGAGACGCCTCAGAGGATTGCCCAAGATCCAGACTTTCTCCTCGTTAGCTTTTCCACTGCATAGCAGTTACCCGGTCTCCTCAGATTATCAGTAGTTTCTCTGCCGGTACATTGAGAGATGTTCCATTCTTTGACCGTGGTCTGTGGCATAAAGAGTCTGAGTGGTTAAGTCGAGTCGCAGCTTCAGCCGAAGTGTCCTATGAGAAATGCCCTCTAAGAACCAGGACCTCTATTCTAGCAAAGCTCAAAGTTGTGGAAACAAGCAATCTGAGTCAAGCAATAGTGATGATGAGAGGAGCCCACCAATGCATGTACCCCTTGTGCCCAGACATTGGTTTTCTGGCTTTGGGGGACCCAGCACCATGTAATGGTTATTGCTTCAATGCACAGAATGCATCTTAGAGAACAGCCTCCTAACTCTGTAGGTTGTAGGCATGAGTGGTGCCACGTGCTGTGCTGTGCTCAGTCACTTTGCCACCCACCCACCCATTGGACTGTAGCCTACCAGGCTCCTCTCTGCCCACGAGATTTTTCAGGCAAGAATGCTGGAGTGGTTACCATTTCCTTCTTCAGGGGATCTTCCTGACCCAGAGAACAAACCTGTGTCTCCTGCATTGCAGGCAGATTTTTTATATGCTGAGCCACGGGGGACGCCCATAGCTGAGCCAGTATCTTGTTGTTTAGCTGCTAAGTGGCGTCCAACTCTTTTTTTTTTTTTTTAATTTTTATTTTAACTTTAGTTTACATTACTGTATTGGTTTTGCCAAACATTGACATGAATTCACCACGAGTGTACAAGCGTGCCCAAAGATGAATCCCCTCCCACCTCCCATCCCATACCATCCCTCTGGGTCCTCTCCTTGCTCCAGTCCCAAGCATCCTGCATTCTGCATCGGACATCGACTGGCGATTCGTTTCTTACTTGATAGTATACATGTTGCAATGCCATTCTCCCATCTCATCCCACCCTCTCCCTCTCTCTCTCCCCCAGAGTCCAAGAGTTCTCTCTATAGATCTGAGTCTCTTTTGTTGTCTCGCATACAGGGTCATCATCCCCATCTTTCTAAATTCCATATATATGCGTTAGTATACTGTATTGGTGTTTTTCTTTCTGGCTTACTTCACTCTGTATAATCGGCTCCAGTTCCATCCATCTCCTTAGAACTGACTCAAATGTATTCTTTTTAATGGCTGAGTAATACTCCATTGTGT
>SJYQ01002253.1:176444-199935 GCA_006410935.1 Redunca redunca
TTTCAGCTTTAGCATCATTCCTTCCAAAGAAATCCCAGGGCTGATCTCCTTCAGAATGGACTGGTTGGATCTCCTTGCAGTCCAAGGGACTCTCAAGAGTCTTCTCCAACACCACAGTTCAAAAGCATCAATTTTTCAGTGCGGGGAGCGCTCTGCAGAAAGAGAGAGAGGCAGTGGAACTTCCCTCAGCAGAGAGCTGAGGGGTCCCAAGGAAAGGTGAGCCTGCTGTCTGCCAACCCAGCCCCACAGTGAGCGAGAGACAATCAGACGCAACAGGGGTCCCGTCTAGTGCGGTTCCACTTTATTGTTACAAACTCCCTGCTTATAAAGGCAAGCGGGGAGGGGTTTGTGAGGGACTTTCCATAGTTACACCAATCACGTTAAAGGTCAAATCGTCATGTGCCATCATTATAACAGGAGTCTATGGTGATCATGCGCTGTCTACGTGCACAGAAATCAAGAGAGCCAATCGGAAGTTTTGAGAAACAACATAGACTACACCCCCATCTCTTCCGCCAGGCGCCATCTTAGTTTCCGTCTGCAAAGCTAGCCTTTTTCTTTTTCAAGGTTTCCCATGTAGGGCCCGACATTTCAGTGCTCAGCTTTCTTCACAGTCCAACTCTCACATCCATACATGACCACAAGAAAACCCATAGCCTTGACTAGACGGACCTTAGTCAGCAAAGTAATGTCTCTGCTTTTGAATATACTATCTAGGTTGGTCATAACTTTTCTTCCAAGGAGTCAGCATCTTTTAATTTCATGGCTGCAATCACCAGCCCCCCAAAACAAAGTCTGACACTGTTTCCACTGTTTCCCCATCTATTTCCCATGAAGTGATGGGACCGGATGCCAACTGACATGACTCTCCACGTCACCCATGGCTGAAATCATAGGCGAGCCCCAAAGAATGTCATTTGGGCATCTTGTGTGTCTACTGAAGTTGCTCTCATGAATCTTTGGTGAGATTCCTTGTGTGTGGTGCTGGACTAAGGACTTGTACCCAGAAAATGCTTAGACACTGGTTCTGCCTTCTTTGATCTTCTATCCCATTTACATATCAAGACAATAGCAGATAACTCTCATGTGCCAACAGGTAACTTTCAAATATGAAAAAACAGCAGGTAACTCTTTATGTTAGAGAGGCAAATATGAGTCAAGTTTCTATTCTTTGGGAACTTACCACCTATCACAAGGAATATGTATATAAAGAGTGAACTATATTTTGTGATAGATGTTTTAAATATAGGGAGCACCTAAAAGAGAGTAATTAATCCTTTCTGGAAAGGCTTCATTGAGGAGATGATATTTGAGTGGACCATTAAATGGTAATATAAGTTTTAAAAATAGAACTTGGGGGACTTCCCTTGTGGTCCAGTGGTAAAGAATCCACCTTGCAATGCAGGGGACTGTGAGTTCAATCCCTGGTCAGGGAACTAAGATTCCACATGCACGGGAGAGCAACTCAGCCTGCACACTGCAACTAGAGAATGTGAGCACCACTATGAAAGACCTCACATGTCGCGTGATTATCCCATGTGCCACAACTAAGACACGATGCAGGCAAATAAATAAATATTAAAAAAAACAGCAAAAAATAGCCCTTGATTGTGAGAGGGCAGGCTGGGTAGAGAAAGCAGCATCAGCAGAGGCACTGAGATGTGAAGGAACATGACAAGTCCAGGGATGATGGGAGGTTTAGGGTCCAAGCCAAGTGTGTGTGTTGCTGGGTAGGGTGGAGAATGAGAGAGGATAGAATTTGAGGAGGAAGAGAAGGCTGAAGCGGGTCACACTGAAAGGCCCTTTATTATATTTAAGGAATCTGGACACGGTAGGTATCTCCAATGTAGACGTGTATAGACTATGTCATCAGCATAATGGAAACGGTACATGCGTGCATGCTAAGCCGCTTCAGTCCTGTCCAACCTCTGATTCCCAAACTGGTTATCTCTGCTGGGTGAGAGGAGCAGAGTAGGGAGGGAAAGAGAGAGGAGGGAACACGCCTGTGAGTGGAGCGGGGGTGGGGAGCAGGACACAGGGGCCTGGCAGAATTACCTAGGGATTTCTTCCCGCCACCCACGGCTCTTATGCCAGGAGCAGAAATGCTAATGACGCCCCCTAGTGGAAGAGGTTAGCTGATGCGCGAACCTAAGTCACGACAGACTGTCGCGTCTTCTGGAGGTGGTGTCGAGAAACGAGCTTCAGAATCTCTGATTCAGCCTTTGCTCTTGCCTTATCTTTCTGATAAATTCTGGGAGAATCCTTTTCAATTTCATTTTCTTCGTGATATCAAAAAATTGCTAATTCCTGTATTTGTATATTGTAGCCGTTAGCGTTTATGATGAATTCTAATTAATGATAACATGATCAAAATGATGAATGTGACTGCTGAAAGTCTTAGGCTCAGATGGTAGACAGTTCAGGACAAATGTCCCCACTTCTTCCATGTTTTAGCAATGGAGAAGGGGTGAGAGGGAGGAGTTTCATGTATGTTTATTATGATGCTCTGTCATGGAGGCATCCCCAGTGCGCTGAGTCACTTTTAAACACCTCCAGTTATGGATGAATAATAATGACATGAAAAAGAAAGATGACTGCAGAGGGTAATTTGTATTTTGGTAATTTGTGATCCATAATGGTGGTTGAGGGGGAGAGATTAATTATTTACTACTAAATCTTTTAAATAACATGTTTAGTACAAATGTATAGCTTAGTTCCAGTAATGAGAAAGGCTTTTATTTCCCCCTGGTATTTTAGAAATATTTAAGTTGTAAAAATAAAGGGTACAGTGTTAGCTATATTGTAATTTCATCCAATTTTTTAAACTTTGTTGTTTAGTTGCCAGTCATGTCTGACTTTTTTCGACCCCATGGACTGCAGCATGGCAGGCTTCCCTGTCCTTCACCAACTCCCGGAGCTTGCTCAGACTTATGTCCATCGAGTTGATGATGTCATCGAATCATCTCATCCTCTGTTGTCCCATTCTCCTCCTGCCTTCAATCTTTCCAAGCGTCAGGGTCTTTTCCAGTGAGTCAGTTCTTCACATTAGATAGCCAAAGTATTGGAGCTTCAGATTCAGCATCAGCCCTTCCAATGAATATCCAGGACTGATTTCCTTAAGGATGGACTGGTTGGATCTCCTTGCAGTCCAAGGGACTCTCAAGAGTCTTCTCCAACACCACAGTTCAAAAGCATCAATTCTTCGGTGCTCAGCTTTCTTCACAGTCCAACTCAAACATCCATATATGACTACTAGAAAAACTATAGCTTTGACTAGATGGACCTTTGTTGGCGAATCAATGTGTCTGCTTTTTAATATGCTGTCTCGGTTGGTCATAGCTTTCCTTCCAAGGAGCAAGTGTCTTTTAATTTCATGACTGTAGTCACCATCTGCAGTGATTTTGGAGCCCAAGAAAATAAAGTCTGACACTGTTTCCATTGTTTCCTCATCTATTTGCCATGAAGTGATGGGACTGGATGCCATGATCTTCTTTTTTTCTTTTTTCAAATGTTGTTTTAAGCCAGCGTTTTCACTCTCCTCTTTGACTTTTATCAAGGGTCTCTTTAGTTCCTCATCACTTTCTGCAATAAGGGTGATATCATCTGCGTATCTGAGATTATTGATATTTCTCCCAGAAATCTTGATTCCAGCCTGTGCTTCCTCCAGCCCAGCGTTTGTCATGATGTACTCTGCATAGAAGTTAAATAAGCAGGGTGACAATATATAGCCTTGATGGACTCCTTTTCCTATTTGGAACCAGTCTGATGTTCCACGTCCAGTTCTAACTGTTGCTTCTTGACCTGCATACAGATTTCTCAGGTGGCAGGTCAGGTAGTCAGGTATTCCCATCTCTTTCAGAATTTTCTGCAGTTTGTTGTGATCTACATAGTCAAAGGCTTTGGCATAATCAATAAGGCAGAAATAGATGTTTTTCTGGAATTTTCTTGCTTTTTCTGGAGAAAGAGAAAGAGAAAAAGAAATAGAAAAAAACACATATAAGTGATGCTATATATATATGTAAGTGATTATATATATGTGTGTATGTAAATGATGCTATGTATATAAGTGATGCCATAAATATATGTGTATGTATAATAGTAGTCATTTCCTCCCTCACTGAATGTCATGCCATTCTCCAGAGGCAATGAACTGTTCCTAAGTCTTTATTTATTCTATGACTTCCTGTTTTATGAAGCTAGAAAGTTTAGTCTCAGGCTATGTCTTCCAAATTCCTGTATCCTTTTGCTACAGCTATTTCACAGTTTTTGACATTGTTTTTAATACTTTAGATAGGTAAACATTATTTTTATCTGAGCGAAGTAGTAGGCAATGATTACATTTATTTTAATTTTTCCTGAAATTAATCATCACTTCATTGATTGTTTTTATTTGCTGCGCTGCCTTCAAATCTCTGGTCCAACTCAATTTGTCACATCCCCTTCAGCTTTGTGAGATGTCTTTCTTATTTTTCTCATAGTCAAGCCTAGCAAACGATCAATATCATATCCCATCCTCCTTTTTATTTTTATTTTTTGAGACATCTTCTATAGCCCTCAGTACTCTGATCTGTCCTAGGCTGGTGGCTTCATTTTTTTTTTTAAGATTTTTTTTTTGATGTGAATCATTTATAAAGTCTTTATTGAATTTTTTACAATATCGTTTCTGTTTTATGTTCTGGTGTTTTGGCCATGAGACATGACGGATCTTAGCTCCCCGCCCAGGGGTCAAACCTGAGCCCCGTGCACTGGACGAATGAGTCCTAACCGCGGGCCGCCAGGGAAGTCCTGATCCCTCCTGCGGATCTGTTGTCCTTTGCCCAGTTCAGTTTGTTTCTCTCGCTTGTGTCTTGTCACTTCATGTCATTTTCTTCGTTAGTTAATTTCTTCCTCCTCCTCGGCTTCCTGGGAAGCCATGGGAGGTAAATTTCCTGAGACTTTACATATCTGAAGAAGAGTGTTTACTCTGTTTTTATGCTTCATTGATGGTTTGGTTGAATCAGTGATCATTGGTGGCAGATTATTTTCTTTCAGGATTTTGGAGCTGTTCCTACACTGACTTCTAGGTCATAATGCAGTTTTTGAGCAGAGTGATGCTTTTCTTATTTCTGAGCTTTTGCCTGTGACCACTTTCTCCTTGCTGGAAAACTTTGAGATCTCTTTGTGTTTGGTACACTCAACTTTTACACTGCTACCCTCAATATGAATTCCTTTTCATTCATTTTTGCTGTCTTTTGAGCGAGAAATTTCTGTCCTTCAGTGCTGGTGTGTGAGCTCCTTAAGCATGTGCGTGCTAAGTCACTTCAGTTGTATCTGACTCTATGTGATCCCATGGGCTGTAGCCCACCAGGCTCCTCTGTCCATTGGATTCTCCATTCAAGAATACTGAAGTGGGTTGCCATGCCCTCCTCCAGGGGATCTTCCCGACCCATGGTCAGTGCTGGAAAGCTTCCTTAAAATATTTCTTTGAGAATTTCTTCATCAGTGATTTCTTTATTCTCCTTTTCTGGCACTCCTATTGGCTGGCTTGAACCTCTAACCTTAAGTTTTTTGGCCTATTTTCCACCTCTTTTGTTCTTTTGTCCTGCTTTTTGGGTGAATTCCTTGACCTAATCTTGCTGTCCGTTTGCTGGTTCTTATTTTTAAATTTTTGTAGTATTTTTAACATCTTAAAGAATTTTCTTTTTTATATTTATTTTTATCATAAGTTTCTATTTCATAGATGTAAGTTTTAAAATTATGTTTAAATTGCCTATTTCTCTTTCTCTGTCATTAGAGAGCTAATAGGCCCCTTTGTTCTTTTTTTGTTTGCCACACTGCATGACTTAGATCCCTGACTAGGGATCAAACCTGCACCCCCTGTATTGGAAGCGCAGAGTCTTAACCACTGGACTGCCAGGGAAGTCCTGTAATAGGCCCCTTTGGTGGGAAGGAAGGAACTGCTGCTCTTCTTAGCAGGGATGTCATATCCCTTGGCATTCTGGGAGAACAGCTACACAGTGCCTGAGGATACTGAATAGAATGGTCGAAAAAGTTTTCCTTTTCTTCATGCATTGTCTCTGTTTCTTTTGAGTTCCTTTTATTTTCTCATCGTTTGTGGGTTTTTTTTGGGGGGGTCTGACTGTAATATTGCAGACTTTCCCCAAATGCCTGGAGTCCTTGGCTGTCCATTCCTGTTTATGAGTGAATCTTTAGAAAAATGATCGAAGGTTCTCTGTCTATTCACTGGACTTTCCAGCTGCTGGCTTTCACTGTAGGGTCCTTAGGATGATATGGCTTTTTCACTGGGGACCTTTCAAATGTCAGAATTTGTGGTACTTTGTCAGGTGAGTAGAGAACATTTTTTCAACTGTCTGTACGTTCTCTCTGTTAAGAATGAAGACTTTCCTTTAATCCCTTGATTTTCACTTGCATGCCTCACCTCCACTCTTTCTGTTACCTCTTGTCCCTGAGTTTGGACCCCTACTTTCTCCTGTAGGGGTGAAGGTGGAATAGTCAGACCCAGGTTTACCCTACTTTCTGAGGCACCTATGCTCCTACTGTCTGGATTCTGTAGGTATTTTTGACTCACTTCTCATCATTACTTTCCTTTGCAAGTACTTAGATGTATTCTTTCTTCTCTCTAGCGAGGTATTTCCTTCTCTATTGCTTTCTGCCATCTTATAATTGGATTCAGACTTAAAATTATCCCCTAGACTGATCAAAGATTGAATTCTATTTCTGATTCCTACTTCCTTGAGTATTAGGGAGATTTTTAAGATGAGAGAGGTTGGAAAATATCTTGATTTTTGAATCTTGAAGCTGAAAATTCAACTGTCATCACTTTAGTTATAATGGAGAATAATTGGAGGTGGCTAAATTAGTTGTTGTATGGAAAGACGTTTTCTCTTAAATTCCCTTTCTGTTGAAAGCTGAAACACTTGATATCATGAAAAAAAAAACTTTTTTTTTTTAACTTTGTGAGGATAGATGGGGAAACTATGAAAGGATTATGGGTGAAAATCCTATTGCAGCATTTTTTCCATCCTTGATAGGATGGTAGTTTCTGGCCTGCTTTTCATACAAATTCATACTTTCATAGCACACCACGGTTAGACTACAATGGAAGGCAATTGAATTTTTAGGTGGTCTGTAGTATTCTGCATTTTTGCACAGTACAGACTTAATCTGTGAGAAGAGTACTCAGTTTTCTGGTATCATCTAAACCAATGCAGCATGTACACACTGCTGTATTTAAAATGAAGAATCAAAAAAGACCTGCTGCATAGCACAGGGAACTCTGCTAGGTATATAACAACCTACATGGGAGAATAATTTGAAAAAGAATAGATACATGTATACGTATAACTGAATCACTTTGCTGTCCACTTGAAGCTATCACAACATTGTTAATCAACTATACTCCAATGTAAATTAGAAAGTTAAAAATAAAGTGTGATTAAAGTGTTTGTTGCTCAGTTCTGTCTGACTCTGGGACCCCATGGATTGTAGCCCACCAGGCTCTTCTGTTTAAGGAATTCTCCAGGCAAGATATAAGCATCTGAATGCAGAGTTCCAAAGAATAGCAAGAAGAGATAAGAAAGCCTTCTTCAGCGATCAATGCAAAGAAACAGAATGGAAAGACTAGAGATCTCTTCAAGAAAATTAGAGATACCAAGGGATCATTTCATGTAAAGATGGGCTCAATAAAGGACAGAAATGGTCTGGACCTAATAGAAGCAAAGTTATTAAGAGGTGGCAAGAATAGACAGAAGAACTGTACAAAAAAGATCTTCACAACCAAGATAATCACAATGGTGTGATCACTCACCTAGAGCCAGACATCCTGGAATGTGAAGTCAAGTGGGTCTTAGAAAGCATCACTACAAACAAAGCTAGTGGAGGTGATGGCATTCCAGTGGAGCTATTTCAAATCCTGAAAGATGATGCTGTGAAAGTGCTGCACTCAACATGCCAGCAAATTTGGAAAACTCAGCAGTGGCCACAGGACCAGAAAAGGTCAGTTTTCATTCCAATCCCAAAGAAAGGCAATGCCAAAGAATGCTCAAACTACTGCACAATTGCACTCATCTCACACGCTAGTAAAGTAATGCTCAAAATTCTCCAAGCCAGGCTTCAGCAATACGTGAACCGTGAACTTCCTGATGTTCAAGCTGGTTTTAGAAAAGGCAGAGGAACCAGAGATCAAATTGCCAACATCTGCTGGATCATGGAAAAAGCAAGAGAGTTCCAGAAAAACATCTATTTCTGCTTTATTGACTATGCCAAAGCCTTTGACTGTGTGGATCACAATAAACTGTGGAAAATTCTGAAAGAGATGGGAATACCAGACTACATGACCTGCCTCTTGAGAAACCTGTATGCAGGTCAGGAAGCAACAGTTAGAACTGGACATGGAACATCAGACTGGTTCCAGATAGGAAAAGGAGTCCATCAAGGCTGTATATTGTCTCCCTGCTTATTTAACTTCTATGCAGAGTACATCATGAGAAACGCTGGACTGGAAGAAGCACAAGCTGGAATCCAGATTGCCAGGAGAAATATCAATAACCTCAGATATGCAGATGACACCACCCTTATGGCAGAAAGTGAAGAGGAACTCAAAAGCCTCTTGATGAAAGTGAAAGTGGAGAGTGAAAAAGTTGGCTTAGAGCTCAACATTCAGAAAACGAAGTACATGGCATCCGGTCCCATCACTTCATGGGAAATAGATGGGGAAACAGTGGAAACAGTGTCAGACTTTATTTTTGGGGCTCCAAAATCACTGCAGATGGTGACTGCAGCCCTGGAATTAAAAGATGCTTCCTCCTTGGAAGAAAAATTATGACCAACCTAAACAGCATATTGCAAAGCAGAGACATTACTTTGCCAACAAAGGTCCGTCTAATCAAGGCTATGGTTTTCCCAGTAGTCATGTATGGATGTGAGAGTTGGACTGTGAAGAAGGCTGAGTGCTGAAGAATTGATGCTTTTGAACTGTGGTGTTGGAGAAAACTCTTGAGAGTCCCTTGGACTGTAAGGAAATCCAACCAGTCCATCCTAAAGGAGATCAGTCCTGGGTGTTCAGTGGAAGGACTGATGCTAAGGCTGAAACTCCAGTCCTTTGGCCACCTCATGTGAAGAGTTGACTCATTGGAAAAGACTCTGATGCTGGGAGGGATTGGGGGCAGGAGGAGAAGGGGATGACAGAGGATGAGATTGCTGGATGGCATCACTGACTTGATGGACGTGAGTCTGAGTGAACTCTGGGAGTTGGTGGTAGACAGGGAGGCCTGGCGTGCTGCGATTCATGGGGTTGCAAAGAGTCCGACACAACTGAGTGACTGAACTGAGAAAAGAATACTGGAGTGGGTTGCCATTTCCTTCTCCAGGGAATCTTCCTGACACATGGATTGAACCTGAGAGTCAGATGGCTGGATTAAGCTGGGGGAAGGATGGTAAAGTGCTTCCTGAGAGATATGAAGTAAGTTATTGGTGGTCAGAGAGGGAAGCTGATGATCATTGGTTTTGAGCACTTACTGTGTGGCAAGTACATACCTGGAAATGCCTTTTATAGACATTATGCCATTTAATGCTCATAAGAACCCTATGCTGAAAACGCCATTACCTCTATTTCACAGGTTAGGAAGCAGAGAATGAAGTGACTTGCCCAAATTTACACACAGCCAGGATTCAATCCCTGGCAGTCTGACCCTGAAGCCTCTGCTGCTAACCTACTTGATTCTAATGAAGAGCCCATGGAGATAGTATTAGGAGGAGTCAGCAGTGCTAGATGAAGGACGAGGGAGGCAGCCAGTCCCATTGATGTTCAAGGAAACTGTGCCCCAGGGGTCTTGTGGGTCCCACTGAGAAGATGGGGTGAGGAAAGGAACTGTGTAAACATTTGCTTCTGCTTGAGTGTATTCCTTCCAGCACCCCCCACCAATTAGGAGAGCCGTCTTGAAGAATGAAGAATGCTGCCTCGGCTTCTGTAAAGAAGACCCCAGGACACGCATTAATGAGAGGAGGGGGCATCACAGCTGACAGAAAGATGAAGGTCTCAGCAGGAGCCCTGGGCTCCCAGCGAGCCTGGAGCTTGTTGACTGAGCAGCAAGAGACCCCTGCCTGTTGGGCTTCCCCAGTCCCGCTGGCTCCCTGCTGCATCTTGGAAGAGCACTACCCCCCAATCCCTTGATTCACCTTATATGGGACAATTAATGAGCAGTGCGGGAGTGGCAGACACCTCTCCGTATTGTTCAGAGCTTGGGCTTGTGACCAGACAGTTTGCCATTGCTCTTCCGCTTCCATCAGAGAAGTGCCTTCTCAGCAGTTTGTAGAATTAGGTTGTAAAAGCAAAGGGCACAGTGTTCACTGCATCACATCGTTCATTTCTTCAGTCGTTTGCGTTGGGACGAAGCATGGATTTAGAAGGGAGGGCTGTCTTACTCTGAGATGGAGTCTCTCCTTAGTCAACATTAGGTTGCTTATTAGAATTACTTTGAAAAGAGGGACTGGATTCAATACAAAAGGAAATCCCTTAAGGCAGAGTTTTTGAAAGGCTTTCTTCTCTGTAACCTATTTTGATTCAAGAGGAAGGTTTTATTCCCTTTCAAAAGATAGCTTAGAGATGTTTATGTAAGAACTGTACCCAAGGTCATGTGGGATTGAAATAGAAGTGGAACTAAGGTTGACTTGCTCATAATCCTGGTCTCTTTCCTCAGTGAGTTACCTGTTGCTCAAAGTTTGCTAAAGCAACAACTCCTCAAGGCTTAAAAGGCATCTTGGAGATGTCTTTTTATGAGGCTCCAAAAGATCATCCAGGAAGAGTCAATCACTAAGCATTTCTTTTTAGATTATGTAAGTGCTCAATACACTGCTAGGTACATAGAGAAAATAAATTAGCTTGGGTTTTATGTCTCTAATAAGTTTTCAATCTCATTGGAAGATAAGTAGTGTAAACAAAATATTTAAAGAACAATTAAGGAAACAGAAAAGAAAAATGGAGCTGGAGGAATCAACCTTCCTTACTTCAAACTATACTACAAAGCTACAGTAATCAAAATAGTACATGCTCAGTCATGTCCGACTCTTTGCAACCTTGTGAACTGTAGCCAGCCAGGCTCCTCTGTTCATGGGGATTCTCCAGGCAAGAATGGAGAATACTGGAGTGGGTTGCCATGCCCTTCCCCAGGGGATCTTCCTGACCCAGGGATTAAACCCAGGTCTCCCACATTGCAGGCGGATTCTTTACTGTCTGAGCCACCAGGGAAGCCCAAGAGTACTCCATCCATAGCCTATCCCTTCTCCAGGGGATCTTCCTGACCCAGGAATCGAACTGGGGTCTCCGGGATTGCAGGCAGTTTCTTTACCAGCTGAGCTACCAGGGAAGCCCCCAAGATAGTATGGCACTAGCACGGAAACAGAGAGAGATCAGTGAAACATGATGGCCAGCCCAGACATAAACCCACATACCTATAGGTGCCTTATCTTTGACAAAAGAGTCAGGAATACACAATGGAGAAAAGATAGTCTCTTCAATAAGTGGAACTGGGAAAATCGGACAGCTGCATGTAAAAGAATGAAATTAGAGCACTTCCTAATATCATACACAAAAATAGACTCAAAATGAATTAAAGAGCTAAATGTAAGGCCAGAAATTATAAAATTCTTGGAGGGAAACAGACAGATCACTCTTTGACATAAATTGTAACAAGATCCTTTCTGACCCACCTCCTAGAGTAATGAAAATAAAAACAAAGGATGACAAAGGAAACCATAAACAAAATGAAAAGCCAGCCCTCAGATGGGAGAAAATATTTGGATATGAAATGGTAGACAAAGGATTAATCTCCAAAATGTACAAGCACCTCATGCAGCTTAGTATCAAAACAAACAACCCAATCAAACAATGAGCAGAAGACCTAAATAGACATTTCTCCAAAGAAGATATACAGATGGCCAACAAACAGATAAAAAGATGCTCAACATCACTAATTATTCAGTTCAGTTCAGTTCGGTCGCTCAGTTGTGTCCGACTCTTTGTGAACCCATGAATCGCAGCATGCCAGGCCTCCCTTGTCCATCACCACCTCCCAGAGTTCACTCAAACTCATCCATCGAGTTGGTGATGTCATCCAGCCATCTCATCCTCTGTCGTCCCCTTCTCCTCCTGCCCCTAATCCCTCCCAGTATCAGGGTCTTTCCAGTGAGTCAACTCTTCGTACGAGGTGGCCAAAGTATTGGAGTTTCAGCTTCAGCATCATTCCCTCCAATGAACACCCAGGACTGATCTTTAGGATGGACTGGTTGGACCTCCTTGCAGTTCAAGGGACTCTCAAGAGTCTTCTCCAACACCACAGTTCAAAAGCATCAATTCTTCGGTGCTCAGCTTTCTTCACAGTCCAATTCTCACATCCATACATGACCACTGGAAAAACCATAGCCTTGAGTAGATGGACCTTTGTTGGCAAAGTAATATCTCTGCTTTTTAATATTATTTAGAGAAATGCAAGGAGAAGGCAATGGCAGCCCACTCCAGTACTCTTGCCTGGAAAATCCCATGGATGGAGGAGCCTGGTGGGCTGCAGTCCATGGGGTCACTAAGAGTTGGACACGACTGAGGGGCTTCACTTTCACTTTTCACTTTCATGCATTGGAAAAGGAAATGGCAATCCACTCCAGTGTTCTTGCCTGGAGAATCCCAGGGATTGGGGAGCCTGGTGGGCTGCTGTCTATGGGGTCGTCGGACACGACTGAAGCAACTTAGCAGCAGCAGCAGAGAAATGCAAATCAAAACCACAATGAAGTAGCACCTCACAGTGGTCAGAATGGCCATCATCAAAAATATCTATAAACAGTAAATGCTGGAGAGGATGTGGAGAAAAGGGAAACTTCTTGCACTGTTGGCAGGAGTGTAAATTGATACAGCCACTATGGAGAATAGTATGGAACTTCCTTAAAAAGCTGAAAATAGAACAACCATATGACCTAGGAATCCTGCTACTGAGCATATACCCTGAGAAAACCGTAATTCAAAAAGACGCGTGTAGTAATTCAAAAAGACACGTGTACCCCAGTGTTCATTCCAGCACTATTTACAATAACCAGGACATGGAAGCAACCTAACTGCCATCGGCAGATGAATGGATTAAAGAGGCTGTGGTATATATATATATGTATATATATACAATGTAATATTTCCCAGCCATAAAAAAGGAACGAAATGGGGTCATTTGTCATGATGTGGATGAACTTAGAGTCTGTCATACCAGGTGAAGTAAATCAGAAAGAGAAAAACAAATACTGTATATGAACGCGTATATATGAAATCTAGAAAAATGGTACTGATGAACCTATTTGCAGGACAGGAATAGAGACACAGGACAGAGAGAGCAGACTTGTCAACATGGGGGGCAGGGGAAGGTGGGATGAATTGAGAGAGTAGCGCTGACATATATACCCTGCCTTGTATAAAATAGACAGCTAGTGGGAAGCTGCTTTACAGCACAGGGAGCTCAGCTCAGTGCTCTATGATGACTTAGAAGGGTGGGGGGTGGTGGGAGAGAGGCTCAGGAGGGAGGGGATATGTGCATCGACATATGGCTGATTCACTTTGTTGTTCAGCAGAAACCAATACAACATTGTAAAGCAATTATAGTCCAATAAAAAATAAAAAGCAATTAAGTTCTTAATTACAACTAAATAATAAATGTAAAGTTGCTCAGAAAAGGGATCGAGAGCATATGCTGGAATACTTGGGGAATGGGGAGTGGATGCAGAGGGAAGGGTCGGGGTGGACATGGATGAGACACATAGGAAGGCAAGAAAGGGTTCTTTTCTACCAGTGCAAACAGAATTAGAACAGGAAAGGAAGGTTCTGGGCCAGCCCAGGAGTTTGGGGTCATGATGTAATGCTGCTCTTGATTTTCTTCTCTCATCAGAATGAATAAAGTGGGACTGAGAAGGAAAAGGCCACTTTTTCTTGCACCTTTACTTATTGTATTTCTTAATCTATTCATTATACTAACTAGTTTTTGAAGGCAGAAGACGAAAGTTCCCAATACCTCAAAAATATTTTTAGGAGAGTTACTAGTAATCACTGAACATATTGTCTGACTTTAGATTCTAACAACCCCCACTCCTGAGTTGATTTCAGGGATTTTTCTTCCACCAAATCAGGTCCCTATGTTTATCAGAATATCCACATGGAAAGAATTTATATATGTATACATTTAGAAAACATAAGTAAAAATAGAACTGCCATGTAAATATCAGTGCCTCTCCAGAGGAGAAACTACGTAAATGGACCAGGCAGAGCCCATCTTTCCCCCTGGTATTTCCATGGTATGAATAATCTCTCTTCCTCACCATACATGAGCTCCTAGAAGGAAGAGACCATGTCATGTGCATCTCTACATCCTGATATCTAGTATATGCTGCTAAGTCACTTCAGTCATATCCGACTCTGTGCGACACCATGGACTGCAGCCACCCAGGTTCCTCCATTCATGGGATTTTCCAGGCAAGAGTACTGGAGTGGGTTGCCACTGCCTTCTCCTGTAACTGCATAGTGATACACCAGTTCAACTTACTGCTATTGGGGAAAAACACCATTTAATGAGACATGAAGACAAAGCACAAACCCGACTAAGGGCACACACACTGTGGACCACAGCACAACTATGACCAGAGCAAGTGGGGGGATGGGGGAGGGGAGATGGATGGGTAAACTGCAGCCTCAGGGGTGGGGGCGGGGTCTGGATTGATGACGACTAAGCAGATAACAGGATGAGACAGGAAATCAAAACCAATGATGAAAGCAGACAGACTGTCAGAGTACTCCAACAGCAAGGAAAACATACAGAACTGTTCTTTAACAAATATTTGGAAAGAAATATAACTAGTGGTAAAGTTTACTCAAGTGGCCTCTACCATTCATTTAGTCGAATGAATAACTGTATACATATGTAAGTGCAAGGCTAGCTTTCATCTTGATGTTAATTAGGGTAGTGCTAGCTGCCATGACAGGCCCCTCAGTTTCAGTTTTGCATAACAGAACTTTAGTTATCACTCATAAAAGTCTAACATTGACGGGTGGCTTTCCTCTACTTGGTGATTCAGGGACCTGGCCTCTCTCCATCTCATGGTTCTGCTTTCCCCTGGGGCTTCAAAGCCCACAGCGTATGGTAGGCAGACAGGAAAGAGAGTGTGAAGAGGGTACAAAGGACACACACACCACGTCTGCTCACCTGACCCTATCTGGGGACAAGGTGGGCAGGAATATGTGGTCCCTGGCTGGGTGGCTTCCTCAGCACCATGGAGGAGAGGTCTGGGTTTTGGTGCACAGCTGACCATATCTGGCCCTCAGCACTTCCTAGCTGTGTGATCTTACGGAAGTTCATGGCCCGTCCAGGTCTCCATTCCTTCCTTGGATCTATCTATCTATATTTAAATGTTGGTTCATTTACTTGTCTCTGCTGGGTCTTCGTGGCACGTGAGCTCTTTGTTGTGGTGCGAGGGCTTCTCGAGTTGCTTCTCTCTAGTTGTGGCTTGCAGGCTCAGTAGTTGTGGTGCCCAGGTTTAGTTGCTCCCCAGCATGTGGGATCCCAGTTCCCTGACCAGGGACTGAACCCATGTCTCTTGCATTGGAAGGTGAATTCTTAATCACTGGACCATCAGGGAAGTCACAGCACACCTGATCTTTAGTTGCAGCATGCAAACTCTTAGTTGCAGCATGCAGAATCTTGTTCCCTGACCAGGGATTAAACCCAGATCCCCTGTATTGGATGCTCAGAGTCTTAGCCATTGGACCACCAGAGAAGTCCCTAAGTAGAGACTTTGAAATTAAGAAACCCTACTGGGGCCATGAAACATACTAAGGCTAGAATAACACATGGTACCTGTTTGGTGGTATAAACTTTAGATAAAAACGAGGATTGTCTCTTGAAAATTTACTGCAGATCTGCTAAGAGTGGGTAGGTATTGTCAGCATGAAAGGATGATAGGCTTGTAGGTATCACCCCATCCTGGTGGTGGTAAATGGAACAGAATTATTACAAGGCTTGTCGCTTAGACCAAAAGGAACAAGAGGCAGGACTCTAGGGAAAGGAGAACAAAGGCATGTAGGACTCAGGGTGCTGTGGGAAGAGAAGAGAAGAGAAGGGAAGAAAGGGAAGGATAAAGAGGAAGGGAGGGGGGCAGTGGCTGGGTACGTGGCTCTCCCTTCAGGAGTGAGTTACTCTCCTTCCCCAGCTGCTTTTGAACTGTGGTGTTGGAGAAGACTCTTGAGAGTCCCTTGGATTGCAAGGAGATCCAACCAGTCCATCCTAAAGGAAATCAACCCTGAATATTCATTGGAAGGACTGATGCTGAAGCTGAAGCTCCAATTCTTTGGCCATCTGATGTGAAGAGCTGACTCATTGGAAAAGACCCTGATGCTGGGAAAGATTGAGGGCAGAAGAAGGGGGCAACAGAAGATGAGATGGTTGGATGGCATCATCGATTCAATGGACATGAGTTTGAGCAAACTCCGGGAGACAGTGGAGGATAGGAAGCCTCGTGTACTACAGTCCATTGGGTTGCAAAGAGTAGGACACGACCCAGCGACTGAGCAACAATCCAGCTGCAGGAGCATGTTGGCTGCTGAGGGCTTGTGACTGAGTCCTCCCTCTCCCAGAAACTGACCTTGGTTGAAGGGAGCTGTATCTCCCAATATTACAAACCTCCCTTGTCACTATTGTGGCCCACTGTGGACATCTCTGGGGCCATCCCAGCTCTGTAGTTCCCAGTGGGGTTGCTGAAGCCTTGGTGGAAACTGAGTTCAACTTCTCTCCAGTTCTGCCTCCCACATGCTTTCAGGGCTGTGGTTCCCAATGCGCTTCCCAGGAAAGTTCCTGCTCAGGACTCTGCAGCTCAGAGTCTGTGTCCTAAGGGCCTGGACCTGTGAAAGCAGAGAAGGAAAAAGAAGAGAAGAGAAAGGGAAGGAGGGAAGGCTAAAGGAAGGGAAGAGGATCCCTAAGAGAGGGCATCTGTCCTTATGGGTTGTCACGTGCCGTAGTCCCCGGAAAGAAAGTGAAAATGTTAGTCGCTCAGTCATGTCCCACTCTTTGCAACTCTATGGACTGTAGCCCACCAGACTTCTCTGTCCATGGGGTTTTCCAGGCAAGAATGCTGGGGTGGGTTGCCATGCCCTTCTCCAGGGGATCTTCCTGATCTAGGAATCGAACCCAGGTTCTCCAGCACTGTAGGCAGATTCTTTATTGTGTGAGCCACCAGGGAAGTCCCCGGAGATATCACAATAAAAGGAATCCTATTTACCTCCAGGAAAACTCAGTGTCTTTAGACAATACTATTCCAGCTTGAAGTAAGGGGCTCGTTGGGCATCTCTGACGCTTGCCCAGCTAACAGGCAGTTTGTTTAATAATAGATTGTTGTGCTTACCTTCTGCCATCAACGGTATGGCCGGTAGTGTTACATGGTCCTTCTGTATTAAGAATCAGCTTTTTACAAAATCTGTTTTCTCCCTCCTTCCTACTCCCCATGGAACGTAGACTAATTCATCCATCTCTACTTTGAACTATAATGCAAATGTGCCTTCTGAATTCACATGGGGGAAAACAGGCGGAAAGGTCTGTTGCCAGGGTCTGTCTTGGGTCTTTTCACTGAGAGTGCTTATGCTGCCCCTCTCTCTCCTGCCAGGAGTGAATGTAAGTGGGTTTCGTGACCTTTTGTGCCAAGCACCCAGTGGGCCTGCAAAAAGTGCATTTTAAAGTGAATTGCACTGAGTCTATAATCAGTGGGATCTCACTGGCTGGGGTGAAAGGATCTCACTGGAAACCTGACCTTCCAAGGTCATTCACCTTCATGCATTCTCATCTTTATCTAGTTGATGCCTTTGGGAGACTGCTTTCACAACAAGAGCTCCCAATTTGCAGATACTGGCAAGATTCTAAATTGCCCTGTATTTCAGGTGGTTCTGTTTCCTTGTGGGTGGGTTTGCCACGATGAGTTTCAGTTTCCCTGATAGAAGTGTGTTTTCTGGGCTCCCGTGGTGATTAATTCAGGGGAAGCCTTTATCAGTTGCGATCTAAATGTGTATTTGTTTTACCCTCAGCCAACAAGACAATTACAAATGTTGTCTTGCCTGCCACGACAGGCTTGGAAATGCAGTTGTCACAGCGAAAGCCACAAAGCATATGAGTTCCAGGCTCTGTGCTGACGCTTGACTAGCTGAATACATGCAGCAGCCAGAAAGTGGAAAATATTTCACAGGAGATGATGAATGCTCCTCTGCTTCCACAGAATTAGCAATGGGCTTTGACTGGAGTTTAATTTGACCCAGAGTTGTTCCTAAAAGTGTGCAGGTTGACATCACAGCCTAACCTCCCTACATTACTATGTGCCTGTGTGTACGTACTCCAAGAATATTAATTGCGGGGAAGTGTCCTGCCTTCATTTTGTAATTTTAAAATTTATTTGATTTTGGTTGCACTGGGTCTTTGTTGCTGCTCACGGGCTAGTTATAATGAGCAGAGGCTACTCTCGAGTTGGGCGCACTGGCTAATTATGGCAGTGCCTTTTCTTGTTGTGGAGCATCTAGGGTATGTGGGCTCAGTAGTTGCGGCTCTCAGGCTTAGTTGCCCCGAGGAGTGTGGGATCTTCCCAGGCCAGAGGTCAACCCATGTCCCCTGCATTGGCAGGTAGATTCTTAACCAATGGACCACCAGGGAAGTCCGTGTCCTGCCTTCTTCTTCCATCTCAGGGTTCTCATGGGCTCCGAAAGCTCTGATGGGCCCCAGCATTTGGAACAGACACTGATTGGACCTGGGCAGGTGGCTTATTCTATATTCAAGAACTGGGGTAGGGCTGGTGCTCACAGGGAAAGCTCAAGGATGGAGTATCCCCATTGCCATCCTGCAGAATGTATAGCCTGTGCGTGTGCATGCATCCTAAGTGGCTTCAGTTGTGTCTGACTCTGTGGACGTTATGGATTGTAGCCCTCCCGGCTCCTGTCCTTGGGGATTCTCCAAGCAGGAATGCTGGAGTGAGTTGCCATGCCCTTCTCTAGAGGATCTTCCTGAGGAGCCTGCTGAACCATAATCCACGTCTCTCATACTTAGGTGCCCCAAACCCACTAGTCCTCTTCTGTCATATGTGTAACATGCATAGTCAATACTTTTCTGCCCATAGTTCTAAAGACAGAGATGATAATGAAAATATACTGATAACTGTGCTATCATTGCCACTAAAACTGGAAAAAAAAATGACTTAGGTGGTGCCCTTCCTAGTGACAAGTCTGAGTATTTAATGCTATCTTGAGATGGCTCCTTAGGGAGCTGTTTTATGTCATTTTCTTGTAACTGTCACTCTAATGTGCTGAAGGGAAGTTTTATTGTCATTTGCATATTCTGAAAGTTTACTGAATTTTAAGAGATGCATGCCTGAGCAATAACTTGTCTCGATATGTTTAGGAATTTAGATTTTTTTTTTCCTGGTTGGAGCTGCCAAGCTCAGCTGCTACTTGAGTCATTTATTGCCTATAGTTTTACGTGGATTTAGTCCAAGTGCTTGGGATTTAAAGAGGTATGAGCCATGATTGCCATGAACAGTGGAGTGATGGGGTGGTACATGTGAGTAAGTACTGGGAGTCCAGAATGCTCCACCGAGCTTCTGGTAGAAGAAGCACTTCTGCCAAGTGCTTTGAGAGCAGAGAGGAAGGGCGAAGAGCTGACCTTGGTATCCTCTCATGGTGGGAATGGCACTTGAACTGGGTTTTGAGGAATAATTAGGAGTTGACAGGATGGGGAAAGGTAACAAAGAGCACCCCAGACAAGGGGCAAAGCATGAAGAGACAAAGAGATGCAACATAGTGGGGTATATTTGTGGATTTGACAAGCATTCGATGGGTAAGACAGAGAAGGCAGTGGCACCCCACTCCAGTACTCTTGCCTGGAAAATCCTATGGACGGAGGAGCCTGGTAGGCTGCGGTCCATGGGGTCGCTAAGAGTCGGACACAACTGAGCAACTTCACTTTCACTTTTCACTTTCATGCATTGGAGAAGGAAGTGGCAACCCACTCCAGTGTTCTTGCCTGGAGAATCCCAGGGATGGGGGAGCATGGTGGGCTGCCATCTATGGGGTCACACAGAGTCAGTTACGACTGAAGCGACTTAGCAGCTATGGGTAAGAAGGTGCCTAGAGCTTGGAAGCATTGTAAGAGAGTCTAGAGAATTTGAAACTCAGACAGGTGGAGCCAGGGAAGGCTTTTAGGTGGGAGATTGAGTGTACACAGTGATTGTATGCTGCCTGGAGGGTGAGTGAGATGAGAATTGAGATTTGGCTGTAAACAGGTCAGCTGGGGGCCCTGGTTGACCTCTGAGGGAGCAGTTGCAGTGGGGTGGTGTTACACAGCCAGGCTGAAAGGAACGACGGAGTCGGTTGAAAGCTCAGAATATCAGTAATAAAGAGATCAGGAGAGTGTGGCATGGTAGAGAGAGGATGAGGATGGTTAACGGAAGGTGAGAAGGTGAAGATTTGTATGAGAACCACCACCTGGATCAGGTATTTGTTATGTGTATATTCTCCTGGACTTCTTTGATGTAGTTGATCCCCCTAAAGTCCCCCAGGTAGAGATGAGCTTTGCTTGAACTTTCTTCTTGGCTTCCAAAATACTAGAGAAAGCTTAGCTGTTTACATATTTGCCTTCCCGTTCTGGGCCACAAACAGCTTGAGCGCAGGGATTGTGTTCTGTTAGTATTCATGTCCCCCATCTCTGGCACTTAGTAGGTGCTCAGTTGGTATTTGTTGAAGAGGGATTGAATGATGATATAAATGCGATGGGTTGAAGGGCAGGAAACTGTAGAAACGGAGAGGTCGAAGATAACAGAGAGAAGGAGAGATGTTAAGAGGAAATCTCAGAGGGTACAGAAGGATAGATCCTCCAGAATAGGGGTCAGCAAACTTTTCTCTAAATGCCTGAATAGTAACTATTTTAGGCTTTAGGGGCCAGATGGTCTGTTTCTTGTCTCTGCCATCACAGTATGAGAGCAGCCATCCACAATAGGTCAAAGAAAGGCATGGCTGTGTTCCAGAAACATGGCTTATAAAAACAGGCCCTGATATGTGCTCTAGAACAGCGATCCCCAACCTTTCAGGCACCAGGGACGACTTCTGTGGAAGACAGTTTTTCCATGGAGCAGGGATGGGATGGTCTGGACGACTCAAGTGCATCTCATTTATTGTGCACTTTATTTCTATTATGATTACATTGTGATATATAGTGAAATTATACAACTCACCATACTGCAGAATCAGTAGGAGCCCTGAGCTTGTTTTTCCTGCAACTAGGCGGTCCCATCTGGGCGTGATGGGAGCCGTTGACATCCGAAGTGTGTTGCTCAATTGTCACTTGCTGCTCACCGATGGGGTTTTGATATGAGTCTGCAAGTGATTGATTTATATGGTCTCTGTGCAGTCAAACCTCCCTGCTAATGATAATCTGTATTTGCAGCCACTCCCCAGCACTAGCATCACCGCCCCAGTTCCACCTCAGATCACCAGGCATTAGGTTTTCATAAGGAGCACGCAACCTAGATCCCTCGCATGGGCAGTTCACACTAGGGTTCGAGCTCCTATGAGAATCTAAAGCCACTGTTAAGCTGACAGGAGGCAGAGCCCAGGAGCTTACGCAAGTGATGCAGAGTGGCTGTAAATACAGATGAAGCCTTTCTGCTTTCACTGGGTGTAAACAGGTGAGGTACACCTTGGTGTTAATCAGGGAAACATACCAATACTTTTGTGAATCTCTCAGTATGCTATAACAGGGGTAACATTTAAATTTGATCACAGTGCTGGAAAGTATGACTGAGAAATTAAATGAATCTCTTTTAGATACTTTGTAAAGCTTTTGGTAGATGTTACTGTACATAGAGAGCAATAAAACTGAAGTGTGACAGGCATGCTAGGCCATTGCTGGGCTCACTCACCAAGTGAGTCCTCAACAAGCTGACAGATCTTTACATGTCACTGCCCGTTAGGGGTCACTTGCAACTACGCAAATTTGGCCTTGGAATACGGAATGAAGCAGGGCAAAGACTAAGAGTTTTGCCAAGAAAATGTACTGCTCATAGCAAACACCTTCTCCCAACAACACAAGAGAAGACTCTACACATGGGCGTCACCAGATGGTCAACACTGAAATCAGACTGATTATATTCTTTGCAGACAAAGATGGAGAAGCGCTATGCAGTCAGCAAAAACAAGACCAGGAGCTGACTGTGGCTCAGATCATGAACTCCTTATTGCCAAATTCAGACTTAAATTGAATAAAGTAGGGAAAACCACTAGACCATTCAGGTATGACCTAATCAAATCCCTTATGATTATACAGTGGAAGTGAGAAATAGATTTAAGGGACTAGATCTGATAGACAGAGTGCCTGATGAACTATGGATGGAGGTTCATGACATTGTACAGGAGACAGGGATCAAGACCATCCCCATGGAAAAGAAATGCAAAAAAGCAAAATGGCTGTCTGGGGAGGTCTTACAAATAGCTGCGAAAAGAAGAGAATCAAAAAGCAAACGAGAAAAGGAAAGATATAAGCATCTGAATGCAGAATTCCAAAGAATAGCAAGAAGAGATAAGAAAGCCTTCTTCAGTGATCAATGCAAAGAAATAGAGGAAAACAACAGAATGGGAAACTAGAGATCTCTTCAAAAAATTTAGAGACAGCAAGGGAACATTTCATGCAAAAATGGGCTCGATAAAGGACAGAAATGGTCTGGACCTAACAGAAGCAGCAGATATTAAGAAGAGATGGCAAGAATACACAGAACTTTACAAAAAAGATCTTCACGACCAAGATAATCACAATGGTGTGATCACTCACCTAGAGCCAGACATCCTGGAATGTGAAGTCAAGTGGGCCTTAGAAAGTATCACTACAAACAAAGCTGGTGGAGGTGATGGCATTCCAGTGGAGCTATTTCAAATCCTGAAAGATGATGCTGTGAAAGTGCTGCACTCAATATGCCAGCAAATTTGGAAAACTCAGCAGTAGCCACAGGACTGGAAAAGGTCAGTTTTATTTTTTTGAAAAGGTCAGTTTTCATTCCAATCCCAAAGAAAGGCAATACCAAAGAATGCTCAAACTACTGCACAATTGCACTCATCTCATACACTAGTAAAGTAATGCTCAAAATTCTCCAAGCCAGGCTTCAGCAATACGTGAACTGTGAACTTCCAGATGTTCAAGCTGGTTTTAGAAAAGGCAGAGGAACCAGAGATCAAATTGCCAACATCTGCTGGATCATGGAAAAAGCAAGAGAGTTCCAGAAAAACATCTATTTCTGCTTTATTGACTCTGCCAAAGCCTTTGACTGTGTGGATCACAATAAACTGTGGAAAATTCTGAAAGTGATGGGAACACCAGACCACCTAACCTGCCTCTTGAGAAACCTGTATGCAGGTCAGGAAGCAACAGAACTGGACATGGAACAACAGACTGGTTCCAAA
>SJYQ01002253.1:202266-271716 GCA_006410935.1 Redunca redunca
CTCCGGGAGATGGTGATGGACAGGGAGGCCTGGCATGCTGCGATTCATGGGGTCGCAAAGAGTTGGACACGACTGAGAGACTGAACTGAACTGACTAGGCAGACCTTTGTTGGCAAAGTAATATTTCTGCTTTTGAATATGCTATCTAGGTTGGTCGTAACTTTTCTTCCAAGGAGTAAGCGTCATTTAATTTCATGGCTGTAATCATCATCTGCAGTGATTTCGGAGCCCAGAAAAATAAAGTCTGACACTGTTTCCACTGTTTCCCCATCTATTTCCCAGGAAGTGATGGGACCAGATGCCATGATCTTCGTTTTCTGAATGTTGAGCTTTAAGCCAACTTTTTCACTCTCCTCTTTAACTTTCACCAAGAGGCTTTTTAGTTCCTCTTCACTTTCTGCCATAAGGGTGGTGTCATCTGCATATCTGAGGTTATTGATATTTCTCCTGGCAATCTGGATTCCAGCTTGTGCTTCTTCCAGCCTAGTGTTTCTCATGATGTACTTTGCATAGAAGTTAAACAAGCAGGGTGACAATATACAGCCTTGACATACTCCTTTCCCTATTTGGAAAAAGAGTTGTTTAGTCTGTGGTTCGGTCTGTCTAGTCTGTTGTTCCATGTCCAGTTCTAACTGTTGTTTCCTGACCTGCATATAGGTTTCTCAGGAGGCATCTACTGAACAGCAAAGTGAATCAGCTATATATAAACATATAGACCCCCCCTTTTTGGGCTTCCTTCCCATGTAGGTCACCACAGAGGACTGAGTAAGGGTTTCCTGAACTGCACAGCAGGTTCTCACTAGTGATCTCTTTTGTGCACGCTATCAATAGTGTGTATATGTCCATCCCAGTCTTTCAATTCATCCCAAACCCCACCCCTGGCTTCCCCCACTTCATGTTCATATTTGTTCTCTGCAGTGTCTCTGTTTCTGTTTTGCAAATAAGCTCATCTATACAATGGGCTTCCCAGGTGGTGCACGTGGTAAAGAACCCACTTGCCAATGCAGGAAACGTAAGAGACATGGGTCCGATCCCTGGGTCGGGAAGATCCCCTGGAGGAGGACATAGCAACCCAGTCCGGTATTCTTGCTTGGAGCATCCCCATGGACAGAGGAGCCTGGTGGGCTATAGTCCATAGGGTCACACAGAATTGGACATGACTGAAGTGACTTATCACACACGCACACAGCTATACCATTTTTCTAGATTCTACATATATGTGTTAACATGTGATATTTCTCTTTTTCTGACTTACTTCAACTAAGTTATTATTTATGCAAGAACATTTTTGTAACCATGGTGTTTATGTGCCTGGCCCGTCTTTGTGATCTGCTTAGATGACTCTTTTCTTCCATCGTTGAGGATTGTCTGTCTTTGCCGGATTCCGAGGGGAGATTCTTCTGCTCTGCTTCCTCCTCTTTGCTCTGGTGCATTGTTTTGTGCACTAATACCTGTATCATCCTTTTCCCTTCATTTTTTAGCTTGAAAAATGTATCACTTCATCATGAAGCAGATGCCTGGAAAATGAACATATACCAACAATCACTATTTTGATAAAATGTACACGAAGAACCAGTATAGCTACTTGAATATATATCAAGGAATTAAATTTATTCATTCACCCATTCACTCAGGAGATACTTCTTGAGCACCTAATGTGTGCCTGGTGTTTCTGGATCCTAGGGATGCAATGGTGAACCAAAGAGAGCAACATTCAGCCATGCTCTAGTGGAGAGCCAAGCACTCAGCCTATATCTGATATCTTGTCAGTAAGGCCAGTGCTATGAAGATGATAGAATGGAGGTGATGATTGAGTCCCATGGGCACTATTCTAGATGGGCAAAGCAAATAAGGCCTCGCTGAAGAGGTGACATTTGAGCAGAGCCGTGAATGAAGCAAGGGGACAAGCCATGTGGATGTTTGTTGGAAGCTTTACTGGGTGTTGGAACAGCTCTTGCAAAGGCCCCGAGGAAGGAGTGGTCTTGGTGTGTTCCTGAAAGGTCAGTGTGGGTGGAGTAAAGTGCCCGTGGGAGAAGGTAGGACAGGGTTCAAATCAGCTTAAGTAGCTTTGTAGACCATGAAAAAGAAGCTGGGTTAGATTTCAATTGTGACGGGAAACCGTATAAGGAAGATATGCTTGTCGGTTCTTAATCTGGGAGATCCTTGAGCGTCTATGAGTATACCTGCAGAGGAGAGGGGTGGCTATGGAGAATGTCTGATCAGTGGTGGGTTGGTTCCCAGATACAGGTTCAGATTCATGGGAAGGAAGTGGTACACAGAGCTTGCTCTTAACTGTGGCCGGCTGCTACTGTTGCCCGGCCCTGGATCCCTGGGCTCTTTCTCCTCTCCCTGATTCACTCCTGCTGTTAGAGAGTATTCCCTGCAGAGTATATCAGTGCGATGCAGAAGTGGGGCGTGCTAGCTTGTCATCCATTTGGGATTTGTGATGTACCTGCTTCAGTGTTCATTTGAGTCTTCCCAGGAGAACATGGATTCCAGGAACCAGGGTCTACATATTTGACTATGTAATCTCAACAGTATGAATATCTGGAGGCTCACGCAGGGACCCATCCACGTTTATTGAAACAGAAAGGCTCTGCAGCATCTTTCTGTCCAGAATCCTCGGGGTGCATGTTTGCAGGGGTATGCATTTGCGTGCGTGCATCCTCAGTCTCTCAGTTGCATCTGAATCTTTGTGACTCCGTGGACTGTAGCCTACCAGACGCCTTTGTCCATGGAGTTATCCCATCAAGAATCCTGGAGTGGGCTGCCGTTTCCTCCTCTGGGGAATCTCAAGCCTGTGCCTCCTGCATTGGCAGGTGGATTCTTTACCACTGAGACACCTGGGAGGCCCTGTTGCTGTATCTTTCAGGAGGGATAATTTTAATAGACAAACGAATTTGTGATATTCCATTGATCAAGTGATGAAAGTACCCACTTTCCCATATTCCAAAGCTCCTCAGTAATTATTTACCTTTTTGGAGGTACTATTCTCATGCTAAAGGCCTTATTACTTTTCCTCTTGTAACACTGATTTGCCTGTTTTTCCAGTAGAGAGGGCTTCCAACTAAAGCCCACTGATAATGTGTTCCCCTTGTCAAAAATTCATTGTCCTCAGAAGTTAGAAAATTATTATTGTTTGTTCCTGTTTTTGTTTTGGCATGATTTTTAACTCAAAGCAACACTTGAAGGCAAAAGGAGAAGAAGGCATCAGAGGATGACATGGTTGGATAGCGTTACTGACTCAACGGCTGTGAACTTGGGCAAACTCTGGGAGATGGTGAAGGGCAGGGAGGCCTGGCGTGCTGCAGTCCGTAGGGCTGCAAACAGTTGGACACAACTTAGTGACTGAACAACAACAAGAACAAACAGCAGCACAGCGTAAAGCATTATCTCGTCTCCTGCTCTGTATTTTACCTACTTCAGGACCCTAGCCTTCCTGTCTCCAGCCTCAGTTTTCAAATTTGTTGCTGTCTCTGTGTTGAACTCCTCCCAAGACGCACATAGCTCCATCCTTTGTTTCCTCAAGGTTCCTGTACACGTGTCAGCTCACCAAGGCATTTCCTGACCATCTCTTGTGAAATAACTGCCCCACCATGGTGCTTCTCTCTTCTGTTTTGCCTGTTTTTCTCTGCAGCAGCATCGCCCCTTAGCAGGTTGTATATTTACCCATTTACCCGGTTATTTGTTCATTGTCTCCTTCACTAGAATGTAAGCTCTGTGAGAGCAAGGACTTGGTTATGATCATTGCCTATACCCTGAGTTCCGAGAACACTGTGGTACACAGAAGAGTCAATCAATATTTTAAAAACAAAACTATGATGATTAATGGCTGGTGAAGTCAAGTTTGCCTTTTCGTACTGTTCATGGGGTTCTCAAGGCAAGAATACTGAAGTGGTTTGCCATTCCCTTCTCCAGTGGATCACTTTCTGTCAAACCTCTCGACCATGACCTGTCCGTCTTGGGTGGCCCCACACGGCATGGCTTAGTTTCATTGAGTTAGACAAGGCTGCGGTCTGTGTGATCAGATTGGCTAGTTGTCTGTGATTGTGGTTTCAGTCTGTCTGCCCTCTTATGCGCTCGCTCAGTGCTTATTCAGTGACACCCATTTATATTCTGAGGGTATTTGGGAATACATAACAGTAATGAGTCCCTGGTGGCTCAGACAGTAAAGAATCTGCCTGCAATGCGCAAGACCAGGGTTCAATCCCTGCATTGGGATGAACCGTGAACTTCCAGATGTTCAAGCTGGTTTTAGAAAAGGCAGAGGAACCAGAGATCAAATTGCCAACATTCGCTGGATCATGGAAAAAGCAAGAGAGTTCCAGAAAAAACATCTATTTCTGCTTTACTGATTATGCCAAAGCCTTTGACTGTGTGGCTCACNAGAATTGATGCTTTTGAACTGTGGTATTGGAGAAGACTCTTGAGAGTCCCTTGGACTGCAAGGAGATCCAACCAGTCCATCCTAAAGGAGATCGGTCCTGGGTGTTCATTGAGGACTGATGTTGAAGCTGAAACTCTAATAGTTTGGCCACCTGATGCAAAGAGCTGACTCTTTTCAAAAGACCCTGATGCTGGGAGAGATTGAGGGAAGGAGGAGAAGGGGATAACAGAGAATTAGGTGGTTGGATGGCATCACCAAATCAATGGACATGAGTTTGGGTAGACTCCAGGAGTTGGTGATGGACAGGGAAGCCTGGTGTGCTACGATTCATGGGGTTGCAAAGAGTCGGACATGACTGAGCAACTGAACTGAACTGAAGTCAAGTTTGAGTTCTAGACCCCCATTAGCGACATGTGCTTGCCAACTGAGCTAGTTGTCATTGAGACTTGAAAGGCCAAAGCAAGCAATCCTTCTAGCCACAGATTTGTAGAGGACAGTTTTCTTTGGATGTTGGGTTGTTTTCTCTTAGGAAAGAGAACTTTGCAAACATGATGAATAGACTATTGGACTGGGTCTCTGAACCCTTGCTCCTCAAAGCATGGTCTGCCTACCAACAGCATTGGCATGGCTCCAAGCTTATTAGGGGGCTTCCCTGGAGACTCAGACACTAAAGAATCTGTCTGCAATGCACAAGACCTGGGTTCAATCCCTAGGTCAGGAAGATCCCCTGGAGAAGGAAATAGCAACCCACTCTAGTATTCTTGCCTGGAGAATCCCATGGACAGAGGAACCTGGAGGGCTATATATAATCCATGTAGTCACAAGAGTCGGACACGACTTAGTGCCGAAACCACCACCAGAAGGGTACGGCAACCAGTATTGGCTAATACACTCCAGTATTCTTGCCCGGAGAACTCCGCTCCCTGACAAAGAAGCCTGGCAGGCCACAGTCTGTTGCTGCTGCTGCTGCTGCTAAGTTGCTTCAGTCGTGTGCGACTCTATGTGACCCCATACATGGCAGCCCACCAGGCTCTCCTGTCCCTGGGATTCTCCAGGCAAGAACACTGGAGTGGGTTGCCATTTCCTTCTCCAATGCATGAAGGTGAAAAGTGAAAGTGAAGTTGCTCAGTCATGTCAGACTCTTCGCGACCCCATGGACTGCAGCCCACCAGGCTCCTCCATCCATAGGATTTTCCAGGCAAGAGTACTGGAGTGGGGTGCCATTGCCTTCTCTGGAGGCCACAGTCTACAGGGTCACAAAGAGTTGGACACAACCGATGTGACCTTACATGTATAGATGCAAGTTTTTTTTTTTTCCTGTGACAGCTCTGCCTCAGTGAGTGTTGAACGTGAAGGTTGTACAGCTACTTGGCTTGCAGGGATCCTGGCAGCACAAAGTGTGCCAGGACACAGACTGTCTCCACCCCAGGAGTTATGACCCTATCTGAGTCTTTTTTCAAGCCTCTTGTAGCTGGTGATCAGAAGCCCTCTTTGGCCAGTCTTTCTCTGTAGCTCCCTCCACTCAGGCACTTAGAGGGCTCCCTTGCCTGGGGTCCTTCTTTGTTGGTTGGCATGTCAGACCCACTGAGGGACCCCACCCCCACTCCCCCATCCCCCTGCCGGCTGAGGTCCTACTCTGTAGATCAGAGCATCAGGCACATAAAGGGGCACCCTGGGTGGGGTCCTACTCTGTAGTTCAGTATATCAGTCACTTAAAGGAACACTCTGGGTGGGGTCCTTCTCTGTAGTTCAGTGCATCAGGCATTTGATGGGCCAGCCTCTGTTGTTCAGCTGCCTGTGCTGGCGGTGTGGGGAGAGAGAGGGTGTGGTGATGGCTCCACCCCCTATGCGTGACAGCAGTATTGCCTTGCTTCCATGGCTGCCTGGCTTTCCTCCATAGGCATTTCACACTACAGTCTCCTCCCTCACATCCCCTTGATCTGTCTCTCCACAGTCAACAGCAGCCCTCGCCCTGGGATTGCGCCACAATCCCTAAATTCCAGCTCCCAGTCTTCCAGGGGACTTGCATCCCTGTCCAGGGTATGTATGGCTGTGGCAAGGACTGTCTGATTCTCATTCCATTTAGGCTGCCACAGATCAGCTGTTTCACTCTGAGCCTTAAATGTTTCTTCTCTGACTCAGACAATTGCCCCAACATGGGGATCAGACCCCTGCTTCAGTTCCCCCACCCATTGAGGGCAGGTCTAGTCCTACTAACATTCCTGTTTTTCCCCCTAGTTCCTTCGTCCTACCAAGTTTTGCATGGTTCTATATATTCTTTTCCACTGGTGAGGTCTTCCTGTCCGCTGTCAGCAGTTAGTTGTTTTGCATGCATGTCTGTGTCTAAAGGTGTATTCCTGATGTATCCACGGAGAGAGAAGTACTCCATGTCCACCTATTCCTCCTCCATCTTGTTCTCCCCCAGTACTTTATATTCTTATTTTTTCTTTATAGGTTGAAAGCAGATGGATTTTGAGTTAGTCACTTAATCCTTCTGTCCTCAACTTCTTTGTTTCTATGAGGAGGGTGCGTATGTTCATCCTCAGTCCCTCACTCGTGTCTGACTCTTTGGGACCCCATGGACTATAGCCCGCCAGGCTGCTCTGTCTGTGGGATTTCCCAGGCAAGAATACTGGAGCGAGTTGCCATTTCCTTCTTCAGGGGATCTTCCTGACCCAGGGATCAAACCTGGGTCTCCCTCACTGCAGACAGATTCTTTACCATCTGAGCTACCAGGGCCGACATGTCTGTGTGTGTGTGTATTTGGGGTGTACCTTTCTTTCAGACCCAAGTCAGAGTAGATCTGTGGGTACCTTCAGTTCTTCTGGCCTTCCTGTGTTCTAGAAGGATGGAGAAACCTTTACGGGGAAAATGGTGACCACATTCTGTTTGAAGAGAGCAGTCATATGTGGCCCCAGAAAGAATGTCAGCTGATGTGTTAGTTAGACTGAAAAATTTCCTATTTGAGCTCTTCTCTGTCTGAGGCACTGTCTGTGTGCTTTACATCATGAGCTGACATAATCCTAGCAACATCTTGAGAAGATGAATCTGTTGTCCTCGTTCCACAAGTAGTGGAAACCACGGCCTGAAAGGAGTCAAGTTCCACAGTTACTAAGTGGCAGATCTGGGATTCCAGCCCAGGCAGACTGGTGCCCAGACCTGAGTGCTTCACTGTTCCTAAAGGGAGAATCTTGCAGATTTATCAATATCTGTTAGAAGCATGGTTGAAACATTGGTCAGAGGCAATTATGGGTTCTTCAGTGAGACTGACAGTATGAATTTTGAGCTGAGTGATCAAGCTTTGTTTATTTCTTTTGAGGCTCATATTTGAACCTTTTGTTATGCGAAGCTGCTGATGTGATCTTCCAATCTTTTTATGCAAAAACTGTCCAGCATAATGAACACATTGTATATATTTATTATCATTATTTTTACTGAAGTGTGATTTATTATATATGATTTATATTTTGTTGAAGCTGATTTAGAAGGTTGTATTAATTTCTTTACAGCAAATTGATTCAGTTATATATGTGTATATGNTCAGTTATATATGTATATATGAATATATATGTATATATGTATATACACACATTATTTTTAATATTCTTTTCCACTATGGTTTATCACAGGATTTTGAATATTGTTTCCTTATTATTCATTGTAACTGAAACAGGAGGGAAGGGGGCAGGGCATAGCCTTAAAGAGAATGACATGGTCATAGCACATGACAAAAACTGGTTAGAACCAACCAGATCTAAAATGGTGGAAAATTTGACTTCTGGTGGACCTTAAGCCTCATTATACTCTCATTGTAATATAGTAGCATGCTCAATGGCACACCCATCAGAACCATGACAGTTCTGAGGCCAAGCATGAAAGGCCAAAATGTGAGCAGTAGTCCAATGCCTGGATATCTCCTCCCCATCCCCAAAATAATTGGGATAATCCTCCCACTCATTAGCTTATGAAATTACCCAGCCCATAAAAACTCAGTTCAGTTGCCCAGTTCAGTTCATTTCAGTTCAGTCGCTCAGTCGTGTCCGACTCTTTGCGACCCCATGAATCGCAGCATGCCAGGCTTCCCTGTCCTTCACCATCTCCCGGAGTTCACTCAGACTCACGTCCACCGAGTTGGTGATGCCATCCAGCCATCTCATCCTCTGTCGTCCCCTTTTCCTCCTGCCCCCAATCCCTCCCAGCATCAGTCTTTTCCAATTCAGCTCTTTGCATGAGGTGGCCAAAGTACTAGAGTTTCAGCTTCAACATCATTCCTTCCAAAGAACACCCAGGACTGATCTCCTTTAGGATGGACTGGTTGGATCTCCTTGCAGTCCAAGGGACTCTCAAGAGTCTTCTCCAACACCACAGTTCAAAAGCATCAATTCTTTGGCACTCAGCTTTCTTCGCAGTCCAACTCTCACATCCATACATGACCACAGGAAAAACCATAGCCTTGACTAGACGGACCTTTGTTGGCAAAGTAATGTCTCTGCCTTTTAATATGCCGTCTAGGTTGGTCATAACTTTTCTTCCAAGGAACAAGCATCTTTTAATTTAATGGCTGCAGTCACCATCTGCATTGATTTTGGAGCCCCCCAAAATAGAGTCTGTCACTGTTTCCATTGTTTCCCCATCTATTTCCCATGAAGTGATGAGACTAGATGCCATGATCTTCATTTTCTGAATGTTGAGTTTTAAGCCAGCTTTTTCACTCTCCTCTTTCACTTTCATCAAGAGGGTCTTTAGTTCTTCTTCACTTTCTGCCATAAGGGTGGTGTCATCTGCATATCTGAGGTTATTGAGATTTCTCCTGGCAATCTTGATTCTAGCTTGGGCTTCATCCAGCCTGGCATTTCGCATGATGTACTCTGCATACAAGTTGAACAAGCAGGGTGACAATATACAGCCTTGATGTACTCCTTTTCCATGTCCAGTTCTAACTGTTGCTTCTTGACCTGCATACAGATTTCTCAGGCAGGTCAAGTGGTCTGGTATTCCATGCTCTTAAAGAATTTTCCACATTTTGTTGTGATCCACACAGTCAAAGGCTTTGGCGTATTCAATAAAGCAGAAGTAGATTTTTTTTCTGGACCTCTCTTGCCTTTTTAGTGATCCAATGGATGTTTGCAATTTGATCTCTGGTTCCTCTGCCTTTTGTAAATCCAGCTTGAACATCTGGAAGTTCATGGTTCAGATACTATTGAAACCTGGCTTGGAGAATTTTGAGCATTACTTTGTTAGAGTGTGAGATGAAGGTAGTTGTGTGGTAATTTGAGCATTCTTTGGCATTGAAATGAATACTGACCTTTTCCAGTCATGTGGCCACTTCTGCGTTTTCCAGATTTTCTGGCATATTGAGTGCAGCACTTTCACAGCATCACCTTTTAGAATTTGAAAAAGCTCAACTGGAGTTCTCTTACCTCCACTAGCTTTGTTTGTAGTGATGCTTCCTAAGGCCCACTTGACTTCACATTCCAGGATGTCTGGCTCTAGTCCAGTGATCACACCTTCGTGCTTATCTGCATCATGAAGATTTTTTTTTTTTTGGTATAGTTATTCTGTGTATTCTTGCCACCTCTTCTTAGTATCTTTTGCTTCTGTTAGTTCCATACCATTTTTGTCCTTTATTGTGCCCATCTTGGCATGAAATGTTCTCTTGGTAACTAACTGATAATTTCCTTTGGAAATATTCCTATAAAAACTAACCATTGCATATGTCGGGGCTCTCTCTGTCTCTTTCGCCTTTTGAGATGGTCCATACCCTGTAGAGTGTGTTTTCTTGTATTCATCCAGTTCTTACCTACCGCTTTGTCTCTGAATTTTTTTTTGTGATGAAGCAAGAACTGCAGATTCACTGGGAGCAGAACTATAAACCAGCAGAATGACTAGAGATTGTTCAGTTGCTCTAAGCCCCTTCAGGCCACCCCGAGCCTGCAGGTAAAGGTGGCACAATGGCAGCTCCCCTGAAAATTCCACAGTGACTCGGTGCGGGGAAGGGGGGAGAGTGAAAAGGAACCTATGATTTGTATTTCACATCTGTGCTTGGTATCTTACAGTCATCATCTTTTTTTTATTTGTTTTTCACTGTGGTGGGTCTTTGTTGCTTCCCGGGCTTTTCTCTGCTTACAGAGAGTGGGGGTTACTGTCTAGTTGGGGCCCGAGGGCTTCTCTTGTTGTGGAGCACAGGCTTCATAGTTGTGGCGCTTGCTCTTGATTGCTCTGAGGCATGTGCGATCTTCATGGATCAGGGATCAAACCCATGTCTCCTACACTGGCAAGAGGTTTCTTTACTGATGAGCCACCAGGGAAACCCTATCACCTTGTTTAATCTTCACAGCACACCGGTGAGGAAGTGTCATCTCCTCCATCTTACAAAAGAGGAAAACCAAGGTTTGGAGCCGTTAAGTACTTGGTCTGAATCTTGCAAGTAACTGCTAACCGATGATGGCAGTATTCAAACCAGCTTCACTTGATCTCAAGTTTTCCCTCTTTCCATTTCAGCGCTTTGGAGAAACACAGGGAAGTGCATATGGTGAATGTTTCAAATATTAGAAATATGGATTTCAGGTTAACCTATTTATTCTAAAAATACATCTCTCCATCCTTGTAAAACAGTGCTATTCTCACTGCCTCCCACCTCAGATTGGCTGATGGCAGTAACATAAGTAAATTAAAAAAAAAAAAAGATGAATGGTTTCTAAAGCCATCAATCGTGGACTGAAAACAAGAGTGGTGAACAATCAGTTTGCCTGTAGTCAGACATATTATCTATTGCATCTGCAATCATGGCAAGTAATCCATTTGTTCACTTTATTTGAGGGAGAGACAGGTTTTGCCTGGAGGTACTTGAAGGTATAAATACACACGTCTCCAGCTATCTTCTTAGCATCGTGTTCCATGGCTGGGGTGTATTGACCTGTTCTGTCAACACACTCGGTGGGAAATCCAACCCAAGTCTTCCCTTTTGTGATTTGCTTCACTGGATGCAGCTACCCTTGTTGTTGTTGTGTTGTTGTTGTTGTTTAGTCGCTCAGTTGTGCCCGACTGTTTGTGACCCCATGAACTGCAGTCCACCAGACTCCTCTGTCCATGGGATTTCCCAGGCAAGAGTACTGGAGTGGGTTGCCGTTTCCTTCTTCCAGGGATCTTCCTGACCCAGGGATTGAACCCAAGTCTCCTGAATTGACTGGCAGATTCTTTATCACTAGCACCAGCTAGGAAGCCCACGGTTGCCCTAATGCTGGCAAATTCTTCAAATTGAAAACTCAGACTGATTTTACTTCTCCTTATTCTCAACTCCTACCATACAGAGCATAGGAGATTTTGACAGGCAGGTCACCCCAGCCATTCCTATGAGGTGGGATTCCTTGACATATTTCCAGGTATTTTGATGAAGCAAAGTTTGCAAAGGAGAAGAGATTCTCTTTTTATTGAAAATGCACAGCATTTTTCTCATTCTTAAAGGAAGACATCTGAGCTTCTCAGTCATCAAGGGGGCATGCTGGCTTTCTGCATTTCACAAAGTGCCTTCCATGAGGGCAGCAGCCCTAGAAGTTCCTAGGAAATCAGCACATTTTCCCTTTCCCTGTTTAAGTGGTTTCTTCCCTTTAAAATTAGTGCTTCCTGCAAGTCCTCAAGGGCTTCCCTGGTGGCTCAGATAGTGGATTGAGAATCCTTCTGCAAATTAAGAATCCACCTGCAATGCAGGAGACCTGGGTTTGACCCCTGGATTGCGAAGATCCCCTGGAGGAGGGCATGGCAACCCACTCCAGTATTCTTGCCTGGAAAATCCCCATGGATGGAGGTGCCTGGTGGGCTACAGTCCATGGGGTCCCAAAGAGTTGGACATGACTGAGTGACTAAGCACAGCGTAGCACAGGAAATCCCCAAAGCAATCCATTTCTGTGCTGCCTCTTCTTGTGGCCTTTCTTACTGAGGGATCTTTAATGTAGTAATTTGGGGAATTATTTTTGAAAGTAGCTGTCAGCGCTTACGGAGTGATCATTCTAATCTGAGTCACCCTTGCAGTGTCTGGTGCAGAATGAAAAACGGAGGCTGATCATGTCTAGGCGCCTTTCCCCAGTCAGGGCTTCTTAAAATCCTGCGTGTTATTCTCCAGTGACAGTATTTTTCAGCTTCCTGAGGCAGCTAGCGAAACTCTGATGTAAAAGGATTTGTCATTTTGATTCTAGTCGAAATGAAGCATTTTGTACAGTACATGAAAAAATATAGAAGTCTTTTCAGTGGATGAACAGCCTATTATCCATAGCAAAACTACTGTGTTTTATGTCTGTCTGAGAATTACCGATTGCAGCCACAGCCCAGGTGGGAGGCAACTAAGCTGCCGCTAAATTGTCATGGCCTGGAAATGGATGGAAGCTTCCTTTTTTTGAAGCATTTTCAATTGGTGCCATAGTCTCCATTTTCTAAAGTACAAATGAGCTCTTTGCTTAGAAATCCTGGGGGTAAAAGGCAGCCCCGTAAATGGAGGAGACATTCTCTGACTGACCGGTCGGTTTTGGAGTTGGAGGGGAGTGATGGATCACCCATTCATTCCACTAGTGACAAAGCTGCCTCTTTGAAACCAGTTTACTTTTACAGGATGATCCATCAGCATTTCCCAGTTGCATCTGTGATGACCGCTTTGAGGGCAAGATCAGTGCCTTTTATGACTAATGTGTCTTAATTTTGGCAAGACCACAAAACAGTCTTATGGAGACTTAACTGCAGCTTCAGTGTTTAGATATCATAACTGCCAAAGTTTAAGCTTGCCTGTTTCTTGGGTATAAAAACTCTGACTCCAGGAATGGGAGACAGAAAGAAAATGTAATCGCAGGAGGAGTCATTTGCTATTAAGAAATTTGGAGTAATCCTAATGATAAAAAGCTTTCTGTTCTCATACCCAGGATCTGCTTCATGGGTGTGCAGACCACACAGTTGCCCAGGGCTGGATTCCAGAAGGGCCTGTTGCTTGGTTTGATGCCCTGCTCTCACCTTCTTGAAATTCTTCATTTTTGAGCACGAAATCCTTCATGTTTATTTTTCACTGAGCTCCACAAATCATGTAGCCAGTCTTGCTTGTAGTTTAGTCTTAAACGATGATAAGCGGGGACTCTGGCCAAGTAGGGCCAGGTGGAGCTAGTGGTAAAGAACCTGGCTGCCAATGCAGGAGACATAGAGGTGCAGGTTTGATCCCTGGGTCAGGAAGTTCCCCTGGAGGAGGGCATGGCAACCCACTCCAGTATTCTTGCATGGAGAATCCCATGGACAGAGGGGCCTGGCAGACAAAATAGTCCATGGGATCGCAAAGAGTCAGACACAACTGAAACACCTTAGCACGCACGTACACACGTGGGTAATTGATCCCATGCCAGTTGGTGGATTTGAAATGTAAGTTGAGAACTTACAAGAACTTTCACTTCTGGGAACATAGCTGCATTCCTAAATTATTAATCTTCTGCTATCCTGCACCATCAAAGCGTTATGGGTATTCCAGATATTTTATTGATGCCAAGTTTAGCATCCGGTCAATGATCAGGAAGTATTAGACACTAGGTAGATATTCCGTCAGTTCCCTCAACTTGCTATCATTGGAGTGGCTTCTGCAGTGGCTGGAGAGAGAGTCCTTGGCAGTTAATATCTGGGTTCTCTGCCCCTGGATAGCACACAGATTGCCACAAATATGCAGGAAAGATCCTTTGTGCTAAGTGAGATTGCCTCAGTAAAGTTGGACTGTTGTACTCTATAAAATGAAATAATCTATACTTCCCTTTGGATTCTGTTCATGTCCAATGAATGATGAAGCTTTTTATTTTGCCTTCCTATTTTCCATAATTGAGGATGAAATTTATTTAGTGAACTGCACTGGCTACTTAGCACTCCTGCATTACCCAAGGTAATTGTTACTCAGAGCCAGTTCCTTATTGCCTGCATTTAAAGGTTTATTTTTCTTTTGTTGTAGTTTCTTGACTTGGCTTCGAGTAGGGCAGACAAATTAATAGACATCAGGTATAAAAGTCTTGCAATTAAAGCAAAGTGGTAATAAAGGTGACCTTTTCCAAGAAAGCTTTTCTATAAAATGAAAAAGAAAAAACCCTGCTGAAATCAATGCCCATTGTACATGGATTGCTCTCTTTGCTGCAACCCCCTTTCCATAGTCAGAGTTTAAATACTTTTACGCTAATTTAAAATGTGTAACGATTGCAACTGTTAAATCTTTAGCTTTACCACAGTTCCTTGAGTGTTGTCAATTGTGTTTTGAGCTAGATCTCCCTTATATAAGAGAGATAGAAATATTGGGACTTATTTTAGTCCCCATCCCATTCATTTATTCAACAAATACTGAGTACTTCTTTTTTTAAAGTAATTTATTTTTTATTGAAGGATAATCGCTTTACAGAATTTTGCTGTTTTCTGCCAAACCTCAACATGAATCAAGCTTTTTATTTTATATTGGAGTAGAGCTGATTAACAGTGTTGTGATAATTTCAGGTGGACAGCAAAGGGAATCAGCCATATGTATACATATATCCATTCTCTCCCAGACTCCCTTCCCATCCAGGCTGCCACATAATACTGAGCTGAGTACTTGTTATGTGCTTGCAGTTGGCATATAAAGATGTAAGACTATGGACTGTCCCCTTGAGGTGTCACAATTCAATAGAGAGAGACAGACAGAGGAATAATTGCCAAGTTATGTGGTTAGCTGAACAATAAGGAATATTGGAAATACAGAGGAGGCTTTAATTAATTCCATCTAGAACAGCAATCTTTTTTAAAATATTTTATTTTATTTTTTAACTAAAAAGTTTATTGGATTGTAGTTGATTTATAGTGTATGTTAGTTTCAGGTATATAGCCAAGTGAATCAGTTATACATATACATATATCCACTCTTTTTCTTCTAGATTATTTTCCCATATAGTCCATTAGAGAGTATTGAGTAGAGTTCCCTGGGCTATACAGCAGGTTTTTATCAGTTATGTATCTTATATATTGTTTAGTCATTGTTTATGTTATTGTTTAGTCCCAAAGTTGTGTCTGACTCTTTTGTGACCCCCATGAGTCTGTAGCCCACCAGGTTCCCCTGTCCATGGGATTCTCCAGGCAAGAATACTAGAGTGGGTTGCCATTTCCTTCTCCAGGGGATTTTCCTGATTCATGGACTGAACCCGCATTTCCTGCATTGGCAGGCATTCTTTATTTACCATTGAGCCACCAGGAAAACCAATTGTAGTATGTATATTTGGACAGTAGTCTTTAGGAAAGAGATGTGTTTTAAGGGATGAATATGAGTTCTTCCTGAAAACAAGAGAACACCCTGTTGGGTGGAAGAAGGGGCCTATGCAAACCAGGGCAATGCCAAGTAGCCTTTCTCATTCTGAGAACTCCACGCAGCTTGATATTTCTGGAATACAAGGTCTGAGGTGGGAGATCTGGATGACTAGGCTGAAGGAGTATCTTGTGAAAGAACCTATGTTCTACCTGGGTTAAATTTTCTCTTTGGGGGATAACATGATTTTTAAAGCAAGGGAATGACATTGAATTTGGTAAGATCCTCTGGAAGCGAAGTCGATGTTATTTGCTAATTTTAATGGCATACATAGTCAGCAGATGACTATTGATGATAATATGAGTCTAGGAAAGCATGAGTAATTGAAATCCTTGGATGGAAATTATTTGGCATAATAAGTGAAAAAATAGATATCAGCCTGGGACCCATTCCACTGACACTAAGTATCTTCGCAACCCAGAAAATTGTTTAGCATCTCTTGACTTTGGTTTCTTTTGTTTCCCCACATCTGACCAACGATGCAATTGAATACATTTTCTGAAATCTCCTCCAAAGCTAATTCATCATGGATGTCACCCAGTGGATGACATCTTTCCTCACAATACTTTTTTTTAAATTAAAATGTTTCATTTATTTTCGGCTGCCTTGGGTCTTCATTGCTGTGTGCAGGCTTTCTCCAGTTGCGGTGAGGAGGAGCTACTCTCTAGCTGCGGCACAGACGTCTCACTGCAGTGGCTTTTCTTTTGGCGGAACAGGGACTTTAAGACACGTTGGCTTCCGGAGTTGTGGTGCACAGGCCTAGTTGCCCTGTGGCATGTGGCGTCTTCCTGGACTAGGGATCAAACCCATGTCTCCTGTATTGGCAAGTGAATTCTTACCACTGAATCACCAAGGAAGTCCCATCACCATACCTTTTGAAAGAGCTGGAGAGGCAAAGAAGAGTGAATGTCTCCAGCCCTGTACTACCAGTATAGGATAGGACATGTTATTCCCTTATAATAGGATAGTTTATTTTGATTAGCAGATGATTGGTGGGTCTCCTTCAGGACTGTTTGGATAAATCCAGTTTCATATCTTATGTTCCAGGTAAAAGTTAAAATGTCTGAGAAGATTAAAGGCAGAAATCATATTTTATTTATCTGTCTTAGAATTCCAGCTGAGCTATTTAAAATCCTGGAAGATGTTGCTGTTAAAGTGCAGCATTCAAGATGTCAGCAAATTTGGAAAGCTCAGCAGTGGCCCCAGGACTGGAAAAGGTCAGTTTTCATCCCAGTCCCAAAGAAGGTCAATGCCAAAGAATGTTCAAACTACCATACAGTAGTGCTTATTTCACACGCTAGCAAGGTAATGCTCAAAATCCTTCAAACTAGGCTTTAGCAGTACGTGAACCGAGAACTTCCAGATGTAGAAGCTGAGTTTAGAAAAGGCAGAGGAACCAGAGATCAAATTGCCAGTATTAGTTGGATCACAGAGAAAAAACAAAGGAATTCTAGAAAAATGTCTACTTCTGTATCATCGACTATGCTAAAGCCTTTGACTGTGTGGATCTCAACAAACTGTGGAATATTCTTAAAGAGATGGGAATATCAAACCACCATACCTGACTCCTGAGAAATCTATATGCAAGTCAAGAAGCAACAGTTAGAACCAGACATGGAAAAACGGACTGGTTCAAAATTGAGAAAGGAGTTCCTCAAGGCTGTATGTTCTCACTCTTGTATGCAAAGTACATCATGTGAAATGCCAGGCTGAATGAACCCCAAGCTGCAATCAAGATTGCCAGGAGAAACAGCAGCAACCTCAGATATACAGATGATGCCACTTTAATGGCAGAAAATGAAGCAAGATTAAACAGCTTTTTGATGAGAGTGAAAGAGGAGAGTGAAAAAATTGGCTTAAAACTCAGCATCCAAAAAGTTAAGATCATGGCATCTAGTCCCATCACTTCATGGCAAATGGAGAAAAAGTGGAACCGTGACAGATTTTATTTTCTTGGGCTGCAGAGTCACTGAGGACAATCAATGACTGTAGCCCTGAAATTAAAAGATGCTTGCTCCTTGGAAGGAAAGTTATGACAAACCTAGACTGAGTATTGAAAAGCTGGGACATCACTTTACCAACAAAGATGCATATAGCCAAAGCTATGGTTTTTCCAGTAGTCATGTATGGATGTGAGAGTTGGGCCATAAAGAAGGCTCAGCGCCAAAGAACCGATGCTTTCAAGCTGTGCTGGGGAAGAGTCTTGAGGGTCCCTTGGACTGCAAGGAGATCAAACCAGTTAATCCTAAAGGAAATCAACCCTGAATATTCATTGGAAGGACTGATGCTTAAGCTGAAACTCCAATACTTTGGACACCTGATGCAAAAAGCCAACTCCCTGGAAAAGACCCTGATGCTGGGAAAGACTGAGGGCAAGAGAAGAAGGGGACAACAGAGGATGAGATGATTGAATGGCATCAGTGAGTCAATAAACATGAGTTTGCGCAAACTCCGGGAGAGAGTGAAGGACAGGGAAGCCTGGTATGCTGCAGTCTATGGGGTCACAAAGAGTTGGATGGGACTTAGCAAATGAACAACAGCAACAATTTATCTGTCTCCACTACAACAGCAACAATTTATCTGTCTCCACTATCCTGTAGTGACTTTTCTTTCTAAAGAAGTAACTGGCAGAAATCTTTGGAGGCCCTTTTAATTGCCATGCTCATCCTATTTTTTATTCATCTACTCTTCTATTTCTTCTTAGTTCGAGGTGTTATTTTTTGTTTATCTCAAGGGTTATAGTTTTGACAGAAAAAGCAGTGAAATAGCTGTTCTGTGTTACTGGAATTACTTGAAAAGTAGGCTTTTTCATGGAATGTTGTTCATCCAAAGTCAGAATGATACGGTGTCAAGCTGGTTGTTCCTAAGTAAAGGGTTAGCTGATGGAAATGACCTCAGAGAATCAAATACAGTTTGTTATCATCTACTTCACTGGTATATGAGTTAGCATATACTTATAGTCAGACTGAGTCTTTTCATCATTGTGTAATGTCGCATACTTAACTTTTTTTAACCCACTCCAGTATTCTTGCCTGGAGAATCCCATGGACAGAGGAGCCTGGCAGGCTACAGTCCATGGGGTCGCAAAGAGTCGGACACAACTGAGCGACTTCACGGTCACGGTTGCTTTACATGGACTTCCCTGGTGGCTCAGAGGTTAAAGTATCTGTCTGGAATGCAGGAGACCAGGGTTTGATCCCATGCAAAAGGAGGCATGGGATCACTATACAAGGCAGAGATCTGGAAATAGAGTCCTAGAAGGCACTTGAAAACCATTTAAGATGACCATAGTGATAAAAAAGACTACATTTCCTATGGCATTTACATGTTTTTGAATATGTGATTAATTCAATTTTCTATGAACTAGATGTAAGGTACCTAGAAAATGATACTGTTGAGAAATGCACATTTAGTACCCTCCACTGCTCCTTTCAAAAGGTGTTTATGTAAGACTTAAAGAAAGAGAAAACAATCACAGCTTCTCTTTCTTCATGCAGATTTGCATAGTTTGCATTGAATTTGCATAACTTAATGTTAAACTATAGAGTCTTCTTCAATCTTTGCAGCTTTCTCACCAGTGTCTTTTAGTCTTTTTCCTCCAAATAACTTAAACTGTGTTTCTTGATTATATTTACTCGCTGTTTAGTTTCTGGGATAAAAGACCCACGGTTGGAGGAAATCCAGTTTTCACTTTGTCTAACAGTATTTCTTTTATCTGTGCAAGTTTCAGTGGCTCATTTGGCTTAGGAGTACCTGTTTTCCTCGTTATCCAAGGCTTTTGGGTATATGCTTGCCAACTGAAGTATTTTACGTAAAGACATTGTGTGGTTGGCTTCGTTCATGTGGAACAGTAATAAATGGCTTCCATTTAAAGAAAGCATGCACTGTATGTTAACAGCATGAGGGCAGTAGGATGTGGCAGATAACAGCGTGGGCCCCAGTTCCCAACTGGCTGGATATAAACCTTGGCTCTGCCACTTACTGGTTGTATAAGCTTTGGCAATTATTCTCAGTGCCTCAATAGAGATAATAAACTGTATCTATCTTAGAGAGTTTATTATGAAAACTAAATGAATTCATTCATTTAAAAACTTAGATTAGTATTAAAAATATTAGCTATAATCATTATTTCATCAGTTCAGTTAAGTCACTCAGTTGTGCCCGACTCTTTGCAACCCCATGGACTGAATCAGGCTTCCCTGTCCATCATTAACTCCTGGAACTTGCTCAAACTCATGTCCATCAAGTTGGTGATGCCATCCAACCATCTCATCCTCTGTTATCCCCTTCTTCTGCCTTCAATCTTTTCCAGCATCAGGATCTTTTCCAGTGAGTCAGCTCTTCACATTAGGTGGCCAAAGTATTGGAGCTTCAGCTTCAGCATCAGTCCTTCCAAAGAAAATTCAGGACTGATTTCCTTTCGGATTGACTGGTTGGATCTCCTTGCAGTCTAAGGGACTCTCAAGAGTCTTCTCCAACACCACGGTTCAAAAGCATCAATTCTTCAGTGCTCAGCTTTCTTTATGGCCCAACTCTCACATCCATACTGATAATAATTAGACTTACTACTGTTCCAAACCCATACATAATCTTCTACAATACAATAGTCTATAATGCTGCTCACTCCTTTTCAATTTGGTACCAGAAAGTGATCTGGGAAGAGGGATCTGAAAAGTCTCTATTTTTTAATGCCATACATACATAAAGCTGAGCTGCCTTTAAGTTAATCTCTGCCCTCTGTCACTTGGGCTTTCCTGGTGGCTCAGATGGTAAAGAATCTGCCTGCAATGCAGAATACACAGGTTTGATCCCTGGGTTGAGAAGATCCTCTGAAGAAGGAAATGGCTACCCACTCCACTATTCTTGCTTGGAGAATCCCATGGACAGAGGAGCCTGGCAGGCTACAGTCCATGGGGTCACAAAGAGTTAGACAGGACTAAGCGACTAACACTTTCACTCTGTTAGTTAAAAACACACTGGAAAACCCCCAAACAAAGCAAAAATAAAACCCCAAACACCTATCCAATGGTGCATTAAGAAGTGTTAAAAACAAATTTTAATTTTAAGTATCTCAAATAGCCTCTTGATGCAGTGGAAAGAGGAAATAAAATCCCTTTCCCCATCTCTTTTTTTTTCAAGTCTATATTTCATCAATATGTACAATAATGATGAACTGATACTGTTTGAGCAATAGCATCTCAAATGCAATGAAATAGGATATCTCACATGGCATAGCAGTTGCTCCCAAGACTTCTTTTCTCAAAGGACTCTGCCACAAAATCTGCATTGATGTTTGTCTCTCTCATTGTCTTCCTTGCATTTCTGGCTCTCCTCTCTTCTCTTTTTCTCTCTTGATGCAAATCATGTTAGCTGTTCCAACTCTTTCTGCTTTCTAATTTCATCCTGTACCTCGAATCAATGCAATGAAAGACCCAGCAGCCGTCCTAGCCACAGAGGCCCATGTCCCTGGTAAGGTAGAGGAAGGGGAAAAGTTATGACTACATTAATTTGTTTTACAAATGGTTTTACAAGTATATCTGCAGAAGCATGTTTCCAATCCAATATTCACCTCTTCAGGTGGCACTAGTGGTAAAGAACCCACTTGCCAATGCAGGAGACTTAAGAGACATGAGTTTGATCCCTGGGTTGGGACGATCCTCTGGAGGAGGGGTAGCAACCTACTCCAGTATTCTTGCCTGAAGAATCCCTGTGGACTGAGGAGCCTGGTGGGCTATGGTCCATAGGATTGCAAAAATGTTGGACGTGACTGAAGCGACTTAGCACACATTCTCCTCTCCAGCCTGATTTATCTGAGCCCATTACCGCCTGTCTGCACTCCCGTTTCTTAGACATCACTAGGAGACAGCATACATCCCTCTATCCCAGTCTGCTCTTGATAGAGAGCATGACTCACTAGATTAGCACAGTGGCAAATCTCAGGGTTCCTGAGATTTATTTTGGAATTGAAAACAGCTAATGTTTTTCTACTGTCTTTTCTCCCATATGGTTGTAATAATCATCTTTGCCTCATTCCTAAAGTGTTTGGAGCATGGAGGTGTCGGGGGAACTCACAGAAGGAATGACTGTCTACCTGAGTGGGAAGAGGATTTGAGGAGAGGTGATAATTCAAATGTATTTTGAGAGATGAGTGAGTGTTGAACAGGCGTATTGCTGGGGAAGATTTAGGAAGGAATTGGGTGGAAATGAGGGGATATAAGATCAATTCAGGTGAAGATGTGAGCAAATAGATGAGTCAGGGGAGTCTCACAAGAGGCTACTCAGTGGACAATAATGAGTTTGGTTTGTGTGAAGGGCAGGGCTCAAAGAGAGGACAGGGTTCATGAGGAAATTTGAGAAATTTAGTGTAGATGTGCTGAGTTTTTGTGTCTTTACCTATATATCAGGTGAAGACATCTAAGAGGATTGAATATGATTTGGAATAGTTATAAGTCTGTGAATGAAAATATAGACTTGGGAGTGTTGAGCAATTTAAAGAACAGTTGTTTGGAGAAATTGAATAATAAAGATGGATGGCCACATGATTGTGGTCATAGATTGTTATGCTACAGTTAAGGACTTAAGAAATATTTTTTTCCTTTAGAATTACTTTATTAAATAATAAATATACAGCAGCTTCTGAACTCTACACATGCACTTAAATATTTTTAAAGGAAACGTTATATCTTACCACATCATACTCCTAGTTGATAGCTTTTTAGAGCTTTAAGAAAAATCTTTAAAAAAGGTTTCACATGTTACCAGTCAAGTGATAATAAACTCTAGGATGAGAAAATTAAAATTGAGATGATGCAAAATAGTGTAATTGATTGCTTTTATAATTATATTTGAAAATGACTTTGCTGTTTTCAAAAATCTTTTCAATTAAAATAATGAAGAATATCATAAGACCTGGATTAGGCATCAAAAGGTCTTCTTTTCCTGCTGCTCTGCCTAATTTCTTTACAAGTGAGTTCCTAATAGAAACTAGCCATTCTTAGGCTCATATAAGCTTTGACTTTTTAAAAAGACTTCTCTAAAGGAGGGAGTGAGTTAAGTCATTTGGTGCCTATAAAAGTGATTCAAGTGCAAAATAAGTTGCTGGCAGTAATATAATGAAGATAGTAGAGATTGTTGGTAGTGTTGACAGTAACTGTCAATAGTGAATGTTAATGTGTCCCAGTGTAGGAAAGATGATGGTCCAGGGCAGGTCTGAAAGTGGCTCTAACTAAAGATGGGATCAAGGCTTTCTGAGGATTGCTTCTAGGCTCTGCTTCTGCTCACAGTGAAATTCACTTGGGTCGTACATGACACGGGTACCTGATTGTTGTCTTCTTGATGATGTTAATGAATCTCAATATTGCTGCTTGTTTAGAGATTGTACAAATTGTCTTGTCCACAGGCCTTCATGAGGGACGAGTTCCCACCCTCTCTACTTCATTCCATAGTTTTACAGTGATGCCCTAGAGAAGTTATCTTCACCATCTGAAGTCTTTTGGAGCACTAATGGTTGAATCTCATTTAATAAAGCACTTTTTGCTGGTCTATATGTTTATGTGTTAATTATTATTTATGTCAAGTTGATTTTGATCATGATTAATTACTATTACTTTAAATTTTTAACTGGACATTTACTCCAAACTATGGAGCTGTAAAGACACACAGACACACAGACACACACACACACACACACACACACACACAATCAAGGCTGAACAAATGCTTTCCCCTTATTGCTAAGATTTTCAGTCACAAACCATCTGGCAGTCTGCAGGTCTTCTGGACAGCAGTATGTGGGACCTGTCCCCTCCAGAGCAGGTCTCAGGCTCAGACTGAAAACCTACCTCTACTATTGGGTTGGCCAAACAGTTCATTTGGGGTTGTCCCCAAGATGTTACACAAACCCAAATGAACTTTTTGGCCAGTCGACTAGTTCCTCAGCCTCCTTCCTTGAGTTTCGCTGTGTTCTATTATGTGATTCCTGGTATCAGAGGAGGCAGGAAAAGAGGCCTGAAGAAAAGAAGGACGTGTGTCTGGAAGCCTAGTGCAGAAGGACTAAGGCAGCTCTTACAGAAATCTTTTACCCTACGTGCTTAGCTGCTCAGTCATGTGTGTGTCCAACTCTTTGTGACCCCATGTCACCCGCCAGGCTCCCCTGTCCATGTGGATTCTCCAGGCAAAAATACTGGAATGGGTGGCCAGAACCCTCCTCCTGGGGATCTTCCCAACCCAGGGATGGAACCCAGGTATTCCGCATTGCAGGCAGATTCTTTACCATCCGAGCCACTGGGGAGGCCCTTTTACCCTGGGTCTAACCCTATTGTCTGCTTGCCATTCTAGAGAGGGGAGGTGGAGGTGATGAAGGAGGAGGAGAAAAAGGAAGAGGAGAAGAATGATGCCCCACTGTTGGGCAGGAGTTGGGGATCCAGTAGAAAGAGGGCAGCTGAGAGATCCTAAAAGAAGCCAGGATTCTAAACTGCCAGAAGGCAGACCTTTTCCACTTATTACACCTAAACTTCACCTGCTGGGATCCACTGTCTTGTCTCTACCATGCGCATCACGTGGTCTCTTTAGAAGAAGAGGTAAGGAAACAATGGAAGGAGACTTTTGTGGACCATTTGTTTGGTGTGTGACCTTTTTAAGTTGTTAGTTTTTAAAATCAGTACTTTTTAATGGAAACAACTTGACCAAAAATCTATCAGAGAATTTGAGACCCATTTTAAAAAGTTTAATGAGAAAAGAAGAAAACAAAAGAGAAGCTGTGGGTTTCTTCTAGAGATCAACATTTGTTTGTTTGTTTGTTCAACACATAATATTTTTTGAGTACTTGTGCTGGCATTTTTCGAGACACTGTTGTACAAATATATGGTGAATGAGAAAGAGAGATTGAGAAGAGAAAGTGAAATTTTATTTGTTGTCTTTGGATTTGTACAGAATGAAAAATACTGTCAATTGCTCTGATACAATGATCTTGCTTATGAATAAGTGTTATATGAAACATGGGTGAGTGGTTTCTATATCACTAACCTGTGATATATTAGAGTCTTTTTCTTCCATGTATTTTTAAAGTATGTTAATACATTGTATTGAATGATTATCAGTTAGGAAATTTAAAATGTCTATTTTTATTCCGAGTTAAGGAATTGTATGGGAGATGTCCCAATTTATTGTCTTGGCACATTGCTTAGAATGGCTGTATGGTTTTCAGTCTTCTGATAGCCAGGTTGAAGAGTGCCAGGTTATTTGGCAAGATTTCTGTCCCGCTGTGCAGTCAGACAGACATATGCTGAACTGTGGAACAAACCCAAACCTTTTCTTGGGCTGTGGACCATCTGAGGATATAGGTCATGGTCACTAATATATAGAACTTTACACTGAAGACCTGCCAGTACTTAGCTGAGGTGGTAAATTTGTGGCTTTCTGTTGGCTGAGAGTAATTATGAACCATTCTGACTGAATGTAGAGTTTCTGGACTGCTGGTAGATTAACTAGAGATTACCAGCACAGGGGTGTCCCCATGCTGCTAGTTGGCCAGAGAATGTTGGCACCAAAGAAGGCTTTCTTGGCCAGCCCCCACGAACAAACTGGCCTAGAGTCTGACATTGAGAGTTGACAATGATCCAAGACCAAGGTGCATCTTTTGAAGACTGTATGGAATTGTTTTTGGTCATCTTTTTAAAATTTCTTTCCTTAGTTAATTTCCCTATAAATAGCTATAACTGAATGATACTTTTTCCCTTTTATTAATTACATTTAAATTCAACCATATGCTCTTTTGTAATACTTTCTAAGAAATTATCAAGGATTTCTAAAGAGAGAATTGGTATGGTATTCCCTTTTTGTTTCAGTTAAGTTGAAGAGGTTGAATTCTGTATCTCTGGGGAGTTTAGGAGGTTCCATACGCTTCTGATGATGGGGTTTGGAAACCCCTTTCTAAGTGCATAGGAGTGAAGAGTCTGGTAGGAACAACTGGATGCGAAAATATAAAATTAATGACTAGATGTCCTGCTGGCTTAGATGGTAAAGAAACTGCCTGCAATGTGGGAGACCCAGGTTCAATCCCTGGGTCAGGTAGATCCCCTGGAGGAGGGCATGGCAACCCACTCCAGTATTTTTGCCTGGAGAATTCCAAGGACAGAAGAGCCCGACAGGCTACAGTTCGTAGGATCGCAGAGTCAGACACGACTGAGTGACTCAGACTTTCCCTTTCATCATCTTATAAGTTTCATGTCCCTTGTGGCGAATGTCTCTGTAAAGATGGCGAGTTTGAACAGCGACAGGTTGCCTCCTTCTCTTAAGTCATTAGTTAAACGTCCTTGATGAAAATGCGGAGGTTTCCAGCAGGAGAGCCGAGCCTGCAGTGTTGGCGTGGAGTGCTGGACGGTGGACAGCTCCCTCACCCAGACCAACCCGGCCCAAGCTTTTGCTACTTGCTCCATGTTTTGAATAGATTAGTGTCTCTCTTGAGTGCATATGTGTTTAATCATTCGCTCATATTTGGCTTTCTCTAGCCCTCCAGTGTTCTTGCCTTGGGAATCCCAGGAACGGGGGAGCCTGGTGGGCTGCCGTCTATGGGGTTGCACGGAGTTGGACACGACTGAAGCCAACTTAGCAGCAGTAGCAGCAGCAGGCCTTCATTTTACCTTGTTTATTTCGCGTTTTCATAGCATTGCATTGTATGAAGACATGAATTGTGTCTTATTTAGTTTTTAATATTTATCCTATTTATAGAGGAGATCAATGACTTAATAACTGGCAGTTTCCAGCCTCCCTTATGACATATCCAAAGATGTATGATGGTCTCTCGCTTGGCCAAGGCCACTGTCCTGACCTGACGGTGTCTGACTTGAAAATGAAGATACATTTCCAGGCAGGTTTTCCACTGCCCCCACCACCCCCCCGCCAACCCCCAGCCACTCCCAGCATTGACTTCATTATTCCTTTTTGTACACTCACTGCTCTAGTCAAACTGGATTACGAAGTTTTTTCCCAAACACTGCCCTCACCCTTTACCCTTCCGAGCCTTTCCTCTTAGTTATTACATCTGTCTGAAATTACTCATCCACGTTTTTCATCTGTCAAACTCTAATCCAGTGTTGAAAGGCTAGTTGATCTTGAGGAGGTTAAACAGGAAATTGTAGCAACATTTCACCTGCTTCTTTCTCTGCCTTTCTACTCCTCTCCCACACAACTGTGGCTGATTGACTAAACAACAGCTACCGAAACCACACAACCATACGCAAAGCTAGCAACCTCGTCTTCTCTCATAACGTCCTTAGCACTTTTCATGCCTTTGTTACCTTCTAGTTTTTACAGCAGTTGTTGTATATTGTAAATTCTCTATCAAATTACAAACGTGTCAAAGAAGAAAGCCCCACATCTCAGTCACTGCACGCTTATTCACAATCCATTCTCTGTCTTCCCCCTCCTTACTTTCCACTGTACTTTGTATATAGTAGATATTCAGACAAATATTAAATTATCTTGAAGATAAATTTCATTATTAAAGTGAAGTAAGATCAAAGTATGCAACATGCACTGCTTAAAACTCCCTGAAGTGGGAAGTTAAAGAAGGTGAAAGAATCAAGGGCTTTTGTTTGCAAAGTCATTTAAATGAAAATAATGTTAGTTGTGTATCTAGTGGCACAGTAAAAAGGCCTGTCTTTGACCCTCATGGCAGAGTTTCAGGAAACACACTCTGATGTGGAGGTTTGTGTGTGAGAAGTTTCCCGGGGAGACCACCCGCCCTGTGTGAGACCAACACCTTGTGGGAGGGAGGAGGGAGTAAACAACGTAAGCTCAGCTGATTCCCCGGAGAGTTCTAGAACTGGACATCACTGCAGAGCTGGTCCTTCTCACGTGAAGAAGGCTCAGTCTTTATACAGTAAGTCCCCTACATACTAACCTTCAAGTTGTGAGCTTTCAAAGATGCAAACGTGCGTTCCATCAGTGTCAGGCGTGAGTGACATTGCAGCTTGCCCTCCATCTCCTATTGCTGACGATCCTTCAGCTCTGCCATCTCCCACCTCCTCTCTTTCCTCCAGTCAGTAACTCTTTTTGCCTGGACACTTGATGCCAGCCCCTGTATGCCAGCTGTTGTACTGTACTGTAGACTAAAAATGTTCTCTTTATTTTTTGGTGTTTTGTTTATTATGTATTATTTTCAAAGAGTTGGACAGGACTAAAGCGGCTTAGCACAGCACAAACATCTCTATGTTAATATTGTTATTTTTGTTTTAACTTTTCAGTTTTGATATTGTCTCTTGATGTTTGGTACAAGAACTGATGACTTAGTTTTCTTCTATCTCCTGTCTCTGTCTCCCTGGCCCTATTTTTCAATACATACTTTCCCCGATGTCTTCCAGATATGGCTATGTTCTAGAGTTGTGGTTTATATTGTTGAGCCTATGTTAACTGTCATTTATAGCTGAGTCGTGCGCTATGTTTTGATTGCATTTGCTTTTCTATGTAACTTTTAGGGAGTTTTTGGAGTTAATAATTACCAGGAACTCTATGCCTCAGTTTCTCCAACTGTAAAATGGGGATTAACTGTCATTCTCTCATGGGGTAGTCAGAACTATATAGATTTTAATTATTAATTTTCACTGAATTTATTTTTTATATGTGTGCATGCTATGTCAGTTCAGTCGTGTCCAACTCTTTGTGATGCTATGGACTGTATAACCCCCCAGGCTCTTCTGTCCATGGGATTTCCCAGGCAAGAATACTAGAGTGGGTTGCCACTTCCTCCTCTTGGGGATCTTCCCAACCCAGAGACTGAACCCAAATCTCCTGCATTGACAGGTGGTTTCTTTACCACTGGATCACCTGGGAAGCCTTTTATTTTTTTTTTAATATATCAGCCCCTAATTCATCTCAGATTTTCTAATGGAACTGTAAATATGCTCAAAACACTTCATCACATGTTAAGTGCTCAATCGATAAGGGCTTAAAAATATGCATGGCTAATACTCATGATATGCAGATGACACCACCCTTATGGCAGAAAGTGAAGAACTAAAAAGTCTCTTGATGAAAGTGAAAGAGGAGAGTGAAAAAGTTGGCTTAAAGCTCAACATTCAGAAAACTAAGATCATGGCATCTGGTCCCATTACTTCATGGGAAATAGGTGGGGAAACAGTGGAAACAGCGGCTGACTTTATTTTTCTGGGCTCCAAAATGACTGCAGATGGTGATTGCAGCCATGAAATTAAAAGACACTTACTCCTTGGAAGGAAAGTTATGACCAACCTAGACAGTATATTAAAAAGCAGAGACATTACTTTGCCAGCAAAGGTCCGTCTAGTCAAGGCTGTGGTTTTTCCAGTGGTCATGTATGGACGTGAGTTGGACTATAAAGAAAGCTGAGCACCGAAGAATTAATGCTTTTGAACTGTGGTATTGGAGAAGACTCTTGAGAGTCCCTTGGACTGCAAGGAGATCCAACCAGTCCATCCTAAAGGAGATCAGTCCTGGGTGTTCATTGGAAGGACTGATGTTGAAGCTGAAACTCCAGTCCTTTGGCCAACTGATGTGAAGAGCTGACTCATTTGAAAAGACTCTGATGCTGGGAAAGATTGAGGGCAGGAGGAAAAGGGGATGACAGAGGATGAGATGGTTGGATGGTATTACGGGTTCGATGGACATGGGTTTAGGTAGACTCTGGGAGTTGGTAATGGACAGGGAGGCCTGGCGTGCTGCAGTTTATGGGGTCGCAAAGAGTGGGACATGACTGAGTGACCGAACTGAACTGAACTGAACTGAATACTCATGAAACGCAGAGTAACTTAACTGAGGGAAGTACGCATTTGGAATTGGGAGGCCTGGTTCAAGGTCTGGATCTGCCCCTACCTAGCTGTATGACCTTGGGGTGGCATAGTTGAATTGAGGTTTTATAATCTGCAAATAAGAGAATTGGATTAGATAATCCCTAGGGTCTCCTCCCGGTCTGGAACTCCGTTAATGAAATAAAGGATGTGCAGAAAATATCAAAAAAATTAAGGTTATAGTGGTATTGGCTGCCACCAATTTTGGAACCACCTCTAGAAGACTTGTTAACCACCTCTGTCTGGCAAGAGTATGGAGCTATCACTCAGACTGTGATAAAGAACATTGCTTAGCATTCGATTGGAGCAGGTGTCCCACCCTGTGGGACACCTGGTTGTAATTTAAGGGAGCCACCACTACATGTCGCTGTAGGTTATGTAACTAGAAGGTCAGGAGGCACTCCAGTGTCCTCCAAGCCTCAGAATTACCCTGTGGTTGGTCTTCTTACAGAGTCAGAACTACACACTTTCAGTACTTAAGCATCTAGAATACTTAGATGGAAATTAAAGGATTTAAAAGGAAGACTGTAGCACCTTCCAAATTCTTCCGCTTGCTGTTCCCTCAAATACTGTTTCTACATATCTAGGTACTGATGTAAACTGGTAAGGTAAGGTGAAGTCGCTCAGTCGTGTCTGACTCTTTGTGACCCCGTGGACTGTAACCTACTAGGATTCTCCGTCCATGGGATTCTCCAGGCAAGTATTCTGGAGTGGATTGCCATTTCCTTCTCCAAGGGATCTTCCTGACCCAGGGATCGAACCCGGGTCTCCCGCATTGGAGGCAGACGCTTTAACCTCTGAGCCACCAGATGTAAACTGAGTAAGTGTTAATTGCTCAGTTGTGTCTGACTTTTTGCGACTCCATGGACCTTTAGGCTCCTCTCTCCATGGGATTCTCCAGGTAAGAATACTGGAGTCAGTAGCCATTCCCTTTTCCAGGGGATCTTCCCAACTCAGGGATCAAACCTGGGTCTCCCGCATTGCAGGCAGTTTCTTTACCATCTGAGTCACCATAAAGTGATATTTAAAGGAATTCCCACTTGAGCAATTCCTAGATTCTTTGGCTTATGAAGTGAAAGTGAAAGTTGCTCAGTTGTGTCCAACTCTTTGCAACCCTGTGGACTATACAGTCCATGAAGTTCTCCAGGCCAGAATACTGAAGTGGGTAGCCTTTCCCTTCTCTAGGGGATCTTCTCAACCCCGTGATCAAACCCAGGCCTCCACATTGCAGACTGACCCATAAGGGAAACCCAAGAATACTGGAATGGGTAGTCTATCCCTTCTTCAGTGGATCTTCCCAACCCAGGAATCAAACCAGGGCCATCTACATTGCAAGCAGATTTTTTACCAACTGAGCTATCAGGAAAGCCCATACCTTGTTGTTGTTTTTCTCCCCTAAAAGTAAAGAGATTAAGCTACAGAAGGGAAATATGAGATTTTTTTTTTTTTGTTTCCTGGTTCTTCTGTTTTATCTCTAAGCTTTTTTGGAATCATAAATACTCACTGTCTTTCACTGATTTTATGAAAATATACACATATTTTTCATATTTTAGCTTTGATGAAATTGTGATGCTTCATAGAGTCATGGCAGCACTTTTTCCTTTATAGTGATGGACAGGGAGGCCTGGTGTGATGCGATTCATGGGGTCGCAAAGAGTCGGACATGACGGAGCGACTGAACTGAACTGAACTGTGATCAATGACGTCTTTTGTGTAATAAAATATTGTATCTTGTATTATGGCATATCCATCTTCATTTACTGGGGCTTCCCAGGTGGCTCAGCAGTAAAGAACGCGTCTGCCAATACAAGAGACGTGGGTTTAATCCCTGGGTTGGGAAGATCCCTTGGAGAGAGAAATGGCAATCCACTCCAGTATTCTTGCCTGGGAAATCCCAAGGATAGAGAAGGTTGGTGGGCTACAGTCCATGGAGTTGCAAAGAGTCAGACATGATTTAGTGCCGACCTAACCAAGAATAGTCTTAATTTATTAGTGTTCAGTGCTGCATTAAAAGTTGTTTGACAGGTAAACTTCCTTTTCCAGTCTAGTTTTTTATGAGCTCAAACTGGAAGAGAGCCCAATATTTCTTGAATGTTTACCAGTATTTGAGCTGTGGGTTATGTGTATATGATTGTATTTAATCCTTGCCATGCTGTAAAGTGGGTTTTTTGTTTCCATTTTACAGTAGAGGAAACTGAGGCCCAGAAAGCTCATAACTTGTACAAAGTCATGTTGCTAGTGAGAGTCACTGCTGAAGACAGTGTATATATGTATTTTGGCTACAAATTCCACGCTTTTTGTGCTTATATGTTCAGTCACTAAGTCGTCTCTGACTTTTTTGCGACCCCATGGACTGTAGCACACCAGGCTTCTCTGTCCATGTGATTCTCCCAGCAAGAATACTGGAATAGATTGCCGTTTCCTCCTGCAGGGGATCTTGCCCACCCAGGGACTGAACCCATGCCTTCTGCATTGGTGGGTGGGCTCTTTACTGCTGAGCACTAGGGAGGCCCACATTTCTTGCGCCATACGCAAAGATACTGTAGGACAGCGGCACTCAATCTTCTGGCATCAGGGACTGGTTTCCACGGACCATGGCGGGGGGGAGTCATTTCAGGATGATTCAAGTTTATTACATTTATTGTGCGCTTTATTTCTATTATAATGACATCAGCTCCACCTCAGACCATCAGGCATTAGATCCCGGAGGTTAGGGACCCCTATTTTAGGGCACACTGCATCTCTTTAATACCAGGCATTTCTGACTTATCCCGTAGAACTCAGCCTTCTTTGAATAATGCACACTTGTTTTCTGAAAGCCTTTAACAATGTTGAATCAAACAACATAAAAGTGGTGTTTTTTTTTTTTTTTTTTAATGAATTCCAGACTCAGTCTTTGTGGTTAAGAGGATGGAGTGAGACTTGATGTATCCAAGATGAGAATTAGCTTCTCGGTGGGGCCGTGGGCTCCGGGAGTCAAGGATGCTGGGCAGGAGCCACGTGGGATCTTGCACAGCTACTTCAGGGCCTTTGGATTCCCTTAGTCTCCTGGCAGACCTCTCTAGGAAATAGTTTTCAAAATGCCTTGAATTAAAAGTATTTCCCCCCAGTCACTAATGTACAGAAAGCTGGTTTATCAGCTTTCAGAATGTGGTTCCCATCAGAGAGCACAGTGCCCTGGAGATGCAGGCTGCATGCCACATGTACATGGTAGGAAGAATTTAGTCTCTCCCGGCTTAACTTTCCACGGGGCAGGGCTGAGAAACGGGCAAATTCCTTTTGTACATATCTTTGCTTTGACGGTCTCCTGTATGCAGATGGCACTGTGCTGGCAGTCAGGAAGGAGGAGAGGGTGGGTGGAAGTGTACACCATAATCATCATTGTGTTTGCACAGGCCCAGGTAGGCTGAATTTTCACTTCTCAGCAACTCTCAGAAATTGCTGAACCACATTTCATTCTAATTCCCCACCTCATGTCCTGAAGGGCATTGGTTGTCTGCAGACTGCACTTATGTTTTCTACTTCCAGTCCTTTTTATTTCAAGTTCTCATTTGTAAATCTGAAAACAAAACATTAGCAATCTGTCAGAGGTTCTGTTTCATTCATTTGTCTAGGGATTTATCATCAAAATATTCATTCCTTTTATATCAGCAACTTGGGGGCCTTATGATGATGAATAATCTGTGATTCTACTTTGCAGGGATTTCTTGAATAGAGGGCATGTGATTATAACATGTACAGGAGATAATAGTAAAAAATTCAAGGTCACTAAGAGATGAGTTGATTATAATTATGTTAAGTTCCTTGGCTTAAAGAGAGTACTATTTGCTGAAGCAATTTTGAAATGATGTGTTTAACCTTCCATCTCTTAAAGGAGGTAATGACTCTGTTGGGCTTCTCTGGTGGCTCAGATGGTAAAGAATCTGGCCACAATGCAGGAGACACAGAAGACTCAGGTTCAATCCCTGGGTCAGGAAGATCTCCTGCAGAAGGAAATGGCTACCCCCTCCAGTATTCTTGCCTGGAGAATCCCATAGACAGAGCCGCCTAGTGCTCTACAGTCCATGGGGTCGCCGAGAGTCAGACATGACTCTATTGTATGCTGTTTGGATGAAGACCATTGGATAAAACCTATTTGCACCTCTTCAGAGCTATCCGTCCATTTTGTAGAGATTTTGCTCTTAGAAAGAAGGCCAAATGACCAGCAGGAGACTTTTCATTTTATCAGGAATTCTTGAACCTTCCAATGTGAAAGTCATGGAAGTTATGTGGTAACACACAGGAATAGAAGCCAGCCTTTATTTTCCTGAATCCTAAAATCAAGGATCATCTTTCATCCTCATCTTATGTGATGTCTTGACTGCTTTCACTTATTTATTTAAACACTCATCTCTTCAATTTTTCTGCAAATGTTTATTGACCAGAAGCTGTGTGCCCTGTGTGTGTGAGCACTACGTCACTCAGTTGTGTCCAGCTCTTTGTGACCCTATGGACTTTAGCCTGCCAGGCTCCTCTGCCCATGGAATTTTCCAGGCAAGAATAGTGGAGTGAGTTGCTGTTTCCTTCTCCAGGGGAATCTTCCTAACCCAGGGATCGAACCCACATCTCTGAACTGGCAGGCAGGTTCTTTACCACTAGTGCCACTATGTACCATATGTTGTCAATAAGACAGAGTCCCTGCCTCTGGGGATCTATTGCAAAATTCAGACTTAAATTGAAGAAAGTAGGGAAAACCACTAGACCATCCAGGTATGACCTAAATCAAATCCCTTAGGATTATACAGTGGAAGTGACAAATAGATTCAAGGGATTAGATCTGATAGACAGAGTACCTGAAGAATTATGGCTGGAGGTTCGTGACATTGTACAGGAGGCAGTGATCAAGACCATCCCCAAGAAAAAGAAATGCAAAATGGTTGTCTGATGAGGCCTTACAAATTGCTGAGAAAACAAGAGAAGCTAAAGACAAGGGAGAAAAGGAACGATATACCCATTTGAATGCAGAGTTCTAAAGAATAGCAAGGAGAGATAAGAAAGCCTTCCTCAGTGGTCAATGCAAAGAAGTAGAGGCAAACAAGAGAATGGGAAAGGCTAGAGATCTCTTCAAGAAAAGTAGAGATATCAAGGGAACACTTCATGCAAAGATGGGCACAGTAAAGGACAGACATGGTATGGACCTAACAGAAGCAGAAGATATTAAGAAGAGGTGGCAAGAATACATAGAAAAACTGTACAAAAAAATCTTTATGACCCAGATAACCATGATGGTGTTATCACTCACCTAGAGCCAGACATCCTGGAATGTGAAGTCAAGTGGGCCTTAGGAACCGTCACTACAAACAAAACTAGTGGAGGTGATGGCATTCCAGTTGAGTTAAATCCTGAAAGATGATGCTGTGAAAGTGCTGCACTCAATATGTTGGCAAATTTGGAAAACTCAGCAGTGGCCACAGGACTGGAAAAGATTGCCAATCCCAAAGAAAGGCAATGCCAAAGAATGTTCAAACTACTGCACAATTGCACTCATCTCACATGATAGCAAAGTAATGTTCAAAATTCTCCAAGCCAGGCATCACTAGTACGTGAACCATGAACTTCCAGATGTTCAAGCTGGATTTAGACAAGGCACAGGAACCAGAGATCAAATTGCAGATATCCTTTGGATCACTGAAAAAGCAAGAGAGCTCCAGAAAAACATCTGCTTCTGCTTTATTGACTATGCCAAAGCCTTTGACTGTGTGATTCACAACAAGCTGTAAAAAGTTCTGAAAGAGATGGGAATACCAGACCACCTGATCTGCCTCCTGAGAAATCTGTATGCAGGTCAAGAAGTAGCAGTTAGAACTGAACATGGAACCACAGACTGGTTCCAAATAGGAAAAGGGGTATGTCAAGGCTGTATATTGTCACTCTGCTTATTTAACTTATATGCAGAGTACATCATGCAAATTGCCAGGCTGGATGAAGCCCACGCTGGAATCAAGATTGCTGGGAGAAATACCAGTAACCTCAGATATGCAGATGACACTACCCTTCTGGTAGAAAGCAAATAAGAAATAAAGAGCCTCTTGATGAAAGTGAGAGAGGAGAGTAAAGAGTTAGCTTAAAACTCAACGTTCAGAATTCTAAGATCATGGCATCCAGTCCCATCACTTCATGGCAAATAGATGGGGAAACAGTGGAAACAGTGACAGACTTTATTTTCTTGGGCTCCAAAATCACTGCAGATCGTGACTACAGCCATGAAATTAAAAGACACTTGCTCCTTGGAAGAAAGGCTCTGACCAACCTAGATAGTATATTAAAAAGCGGAGACATTACTTTGCCAACAAAGGTCCATCTAGTCAAGGCTATGGTTTTTCCACTAATTATGTATGGATGTGAGAGTTGGACTATAAAGAAAGCTGAACACCAAAGAATTGATGCTTTTGAACTGTGGTGCTGGAGAAGACTCTTGAGAGTGCCTCAGACTGCAAAGAGATCCAACCAGTCCACTCTGAAGGAAATCAGTCCTGAATATTCATTGGAAGGACTGATGCTGAAGCTGAAACTACAATATTTGGCCACCTGATGTGAATAACTGACTCATTTGAAAAGACCCTGATGCTTGGAATGATTGAAGACTGGAGGAGAAGGGGATGACAGAGGATGAGATGGTTAGGTGGCATCACTGACTCGATGGGCATGAGTTTGAGCAAGTTCCAGGAGTTGGTGATGGACAGGGAAGCCTGGTGTGCTATAGTCCATGGGGTTGCAAAGAGTCTGACATGTAGAGCAATGAACTGCCTTTGGGGAACTAATATTCTATGAGGGTTCCAGACAAGTATATAGTTAAAGTCACTGTGATAATCATTCTGACAGAGTTTAGTATGAAGTGAGATGGGATCACGTAGAAGGGGGTTCTGGTCCTGAATTTGGGAGATCAGGGAGAGTTAAGCTGAGGAAGTGCTATCTTAGGGTTCCTTCGGGAAGTGTTATTCTGTGACAATATTCTGGCTCTTCCACTCCTCTCACTGATTTTTCTTAATTTCCTTAGCTGGTTCTTCCTTCCTTTCATCCTAATAAATATCAGTGCTCCCTTGAGGTTTGTCTGAATCCCTCATTTCTTATAATTATCTATTTTTCTAAGAACTTAAAATCATAACCATGGCTTCAACTACTCTTATCCACAGTTGGTGCCTAACTATATCTTTAACTAGCTTTAGACTGTTAAATTAGTGACTCATTCATTGTTTTTGCAAACGTTCATTGACTATCAACCACATACCAGACTTTGCCCAGGGTAACAGAGATGAATCAAGTTGACTTCTTAACACTCTCTGAGCTTTCAGTCTCACTAGCAAGAGCTTCATTGCAAAATTATAAAGTATGTGAGAATTTAAAACTTTAGCAACAGAGAAAGGGAAACCTCTAACTGCTCCTGGTGGTGTCAGAAATCTTTGCAGATGGAAGAAGGAATTGACTAGGTAATTTAGGAGAAGGGATTTCAGGCAGAGGGAATATTGTAGTATGTGCAAGGACTTGGGAGTCTCCTTGGCTTGTCCAGAGAACAATCAAACATTTAGTGTGGTTAGATTATAGGATGTGTAATAGAAAGGGTCAGAATCCAGCCTCATGGAACAAGTTGCAGTCAGATTGTCAACAGGTACCATGCTCAGAATCAAGGACATTATTCTTTTACACATTAGGGAGCCAGGAGAGAGTTTTCAGCTGTCAATTTGCAAATTTAGATTCTGCAATATCTGGTGGCAAGGTAGAAGCTGCTTGTGGCATGGAGATTTGGTAGGAAATTAAATAAGAGGTGATGACAGTCTGGACCAAGGCAGTGACACGGCAAGGGGAAAAGAAAGGTTTGTGACTTGAGTGTTTTCCATAGTCAAATCAATATGATGTGATAGGTAAGGAGAGAGAAGAATAAAAAAAAGATACTGTAATTTGTGGTTGAGGGCTTCCCTGGTGGCTCAGAGGTTAAAGCGTCTACCTGGAATGCAGGAGACCCGGTTCGATCCCTGCATTGGGAAGATCCCCTGGAGAAGGAAATGGCAACCCACTCCAGTACTCTTGCCTGGAGAATCCCATGGAGGGAGGAGCCTGGTGGGCTACAGTCCATGGGGTCGCAAAGAGTCGGACACGACTGAGTGACTTCACTTTCACTTTCACTTTCAATTTGTGGTTGAAAGGGAGAATAGATGGTCTCACTGTTAACCAAGATATGAACAACTGGAGGCTGATTTGCTGTCAGGGATGGTGTGTTCAGTTTTGGACAAGTCAAGTTGTAGATACCTATGGGACATTCCAATGGAGGTGTTTAATAGACAATTGGAAATAATTAATTTGAAGCTTAGGAGAGAATTAGGGTTGAGCATACACAGTAAGAATGAACATCATATAAAGAAGATGTGGTACATACATATAATGGAATATTACTCAGCCATAAAAATAAAATAATGCCATTTGCAGCAACACAGATGAAACTAGAGATTATCATACTAAATGAAGGGAGTCAGACAGAGAACGACAAATACCATGTGATACCACTTATATGTGGAATCTAAAATATGACAGAAATGTCTATGAACCAGAAAGAGACTCACAGGCATAGATAACAGACTTGTGGTTGCCACAGAGAAGAGAGGGGGACAGGGATGAATTTGGGAGTTTGGGACTAGCAGATGCCAGGTATTATATATAGAATGAATAAACCACAAGGTCCTACTGTATAGTACAGGGAACTATATTCAATATCCTGTGATAAACTATAATGGAAAAGAATATCAAAAAGAATGTAGTTATATATTTTATATGTATGTAAATGTGTGTATATATATATATATAAATGTATATATACACATTAAAATGTAAATGTATATATACATGTATATTATATATGTGTGTATATATATTATATATATATGGTAAAGAATCCATGGTATGAATCTGCCTGCAATGTGGGAGACCTGGGTTCAATCCCTGGGTTGGGAAGATCCCCTGGAAGAGAGCATGTCAACCCACTTCAGCATTCTTGCCCGGAGAATCCCCATGGAAAGAGGAGCCTGGTGGGCTACAGTCCGTGGGGTCACAAAGAGTCGGACACAACTGAGTGACTAAGCACAGCACACACATATGTATATGTGTGTATAACTGAATCACTTTGCTATACAGCAGAAATGGACACATTATAAATCAACTATACTTCAATAAAATAAATTTTAAAAAAGAATAAACATCTTTCATCTAGTAGTTGAAGCCATAGAAGTGGATGGACTATGTTTTATATTCAACACATTAAAAAAAATCTACTATCTACGAGCCACTGTGAATATGGGAATGTGTGAACTGTGAATTCACATTGTGGACAGGAATATGAGTATAGCATGGCCATCTGGCTTCCAGAGTTCTCTGGGGCAAGGGACATAGTCAAATAAGTGCACTATAATATGAGAATGGTTATTAATGGAAATGTGTACAAGGTATGGAAGGGGCACAAAGGAAAAAGAGATCACATAAGCAGGATGGAAGACAGTGAAAAGAAGAAAGCCAGGCTCAGAGATGAGTGGAACTTCTTCAGAGAATATGAAAAGCTTCATAGATTTGCTTGTTATTTCTTCAAGGCACATGTCATATCTCATTCATCAATATACTCTCCGCAGAACCCAGCCTAATGTCTGCAACATAAGTGTTCAGTAATGTTTGTTGAATAAATGGGCCCAGGGCAGTTGGAAAGACATGAAAAAAAAAAAAAAAAAAGTGAAGCATGGGCTTTCCCCAAGCCCTGGGGGATACTTTAATCATCTCTTATTAGCCTTTCACATGGAGAGCTTGTGCAGGTGGAACTCAAAATAAACTGAAGAAATGAAGATGCAGCAATTTGGAACTAGGATAAGGACTGCATCTGTCAGTACTGTAATTATGAAGGGTGCTTATGGCAAGCTAGATCTTTTATTTTTATTTCTAGTGTGCAGTAAAAATTGTGTAGCCATTGATTTCCTGTCAAACCATCCCTTAGAGTGCTTGAGATAATGCCAGATCACCATTCATTGATTAATGACAGTGCCGGGCTTTTAAACAGGAACCCATCCCATTGAGCCCTGCAACCTCCATTCTTGTTGTGTGTCCATTTAAATGATTTGTAACAGCCAGTAATTATGAGAATGTCTTTCTTTCTTGACCTTCCCCCTCCTCTCCTCCCCACCCACTAAATTTACAAGTTAGTATTTCATCAGCTTGCATTACAAATTAACATATTGTTTTTTCAGAAGACAGATCTATGTAGGTACATATTAGTAGATAGAATTACTATGAAAAAAAAAAAAAAGAGGAAGGCACTGTGAAAGCCTCATGATGAAAGATTCCACTCTACCAGTAAGAATCTTTCCAAGGGCTGAGCACTTCAGTTTCACTGCCCAAGACTGGCCATGTTTCTTTACTGTCTTACCTGAGAATTTTGAACGAGGGAATGTTTTTTTAAAAAATTTAACTTTATGTATTTTTATTTTGGCCTGTGATGGGTCTTTGCTGCTCACGCTTTTCTCTAGCTGTGGCGAGTAGGAACTACTCTCTAGTTGCAATACGCTGGCTTCTCACTGTGGAGGCTTGTCTTCTTGCAGAGCGCAGGCTCTAGGGCTGTGAGCTTCAGTAGCTGAGGCACGTGGGCTCAGAAGTTGCTGTTCCCAGGCTTTCGTGCACAGGCTCAATAGTTGTGGCTCTAAGGCTTAGTTGCTCTGAGGCCTGTGGGATCTTCCCGGATCAGGGATCAAACCCATGTCTTCTGCTTTGGCAGACAGATTATTTACCACTGAGCCACCAGGGAGCCCTGAAGGGGGGAATCTTATTATCAACACTGATGATGCTTTATTATTTTTTAAAATTTCTTTTCCCCACATAACTGTTTTTTTAGTTGATGTGTTGTATTTTCGTTTTTATTCAGTTCATGAAATTTTCTTTCCTTTTTTTTTTTTTTGCTCACACGGCAGGCAGGATCTTAGTTCCTCGAACAAATATTGAACCTGTGCCCCTTGCATTGGCAGCACGGACTTTGAACCAGTGGACCACCAGGGCCTAACAGTACTTTTTAACCATCCACCCTACGCCCTCCAAAATAACTAAATATGGTATCATGTTTTTCATTGTTTTCTCTGGCTGACATGTAGTTTTCTCAAGTTAATTTTTTTTCCTGATTGTATTCTCTCTCTAGCTGCTTGGAATATCATGCTTTTCTAGAGGATGAGCTATAGCAGCCTCTGGAATATTTTCTCAATAATTCAGACCTGCAAGCTTAACCATGTGTGTTGAAAGTGATCATTGATATCACTTTTCTTTCGTCTCAAGGACTGCACAGTATTCACAGTATGAGTCATTATCCACCTGGTTCAGCCAGGGGCATGAACATTTGCTGGCATACGATAGACCAGAGATCATTCGAGGAAGGAGGGGCGAATCCCCCTCCCTGTCCCCAGCCACTTGCTCTTCTAGAGCCCAGGCTTCAAGTAACCTTGTAGCTTTCCTCTGCTTCCTCATGCATCATTGTGAACTTCAGTGGAACAGGTGTGTGTGTGTGTGTGTGTGTGTGTGTGTGTGTGTGTGTGTGTGTGTTAGTCACTCAGCTGCATATGACTCTTTGTCACCCCACAGACTCTAGCCTGCCAGGCTCCCCTGTCCATCGGATTTCCCAGGCAAGAATACTGGAATATATTGTCAGTTCCTTCTCCAGGGGTCTTGCCAACCCAGGGATCGAACCTGGGTCTCCCACATTACAGGCAGATTCATTACCATCTTAGCGACCAGAGAAGCCCAGTGTCACAGATACACCCCTGTAAATAGGCATTTGTGAAGTCTGTAGAGTAAGAATGGCTGGAGACAAAGCTGGAGAAGAAGTCCAGAATGCTCTGAAATGATAATAATAGCTACGATTTTTGGAGCACACATCCTCTTAAATTCTTACAAAATACTCTCAGGTAAGCTGTCTTGTTTCCATTTTTAGTTCAGTTCAGTCACTCAGTCATGTCTGACTGTTTGAGACCCCATGGACTGCAACACTCCGGGCTTCCCTGTCCATTACTAATTCCTGAAGCTTGCTCAAGCTCATGCCCATCAGTGATGCCATCCAACCATCTCATCCTCTGTTGTCCCCTTTTCCTCCTGCCTTCGGGCTTTCCCAGCATTAAGATCTTTTTCATTGAGTCAGTTCTTTGCATCAAGTAGTCAAAGTTTTGGAGCTTCAGCTTCAGCATCAGTCCTTCCAGTGAATATTCAGGACTGATCTCCTTTAGGATGGGCTGGTTTGATCTCCTTGCAGTCCAAGGGACTCTCAAGAGTCTTCTCCAACACCATAGTTCAAAAACATCAATTCTTTGGCTCTCAGCTTTCTTTATAGTCCAACTCTCACATTCATACATGACTATTGGAAAAAAACATAGCTTTGACTAGACAGACCTTTGTTGGCAAAGTAATGTCTCTGCTTTTTAATATGCTGTCTAGGTTGGTCATAGCTTTTCTTCCAGGAGGAAGTGTTTTTTAATTTCATGGCTGCAGTCACCATCTACAGTGATTCTGGAGTCCAAGAAAATAAGGTCTGCTTTGGAGAAATGTCTATTTAGTTCTTTGGCCCATTTTTTGATTGAGTCATTTATTTTTCTGCAANAGATGTGTAGAACAGTCTTTTGGACTCTGTGGGAGAGGGAGAGGGTGGGATGATTTGGGAGAATGACATTGAAACATGTATAACATCATATATGAAACAAATCACCAGTCCAGGTTTGATGCATGATACTGGATGCTTGGGGCTGGTACACTGAGACGACCCAGAGGGATGGTACAGGGAGGGAGGAGGGAGGGAGGTTCAGGATGGGGAACACGTGTATACCTGTGGCAGATTCATGTTGATGTATGGCAAAACCAATACAATATTGTAAAGTAGCCTCCAATTAAAATAAATAAGTTTATATTAAAAAAAGAAAATAAAGTCTGTCACTGTTTTCCATTGTTTCCCAATCTATTTGCTATGAAGTGATGGGACTGGATGCCATGATCTTAGTTTTTTGAATGTTGAGTTTTAAGCCAGATTTTTTTTACTGTCCTATTTCACTTTCATCCAGAGGCTCTTTAGTTCCTCTTTGCTTTCTGCCATAAGGGTGGTGTCATCTGCGTATCTGAAATTATTGATATTTCTCCCAGCAATCTTGATTCCAGCTTGTGCTTCATCCAGCCCAGCATTTCGCACACACACACACACACACACACACACACACACACGGTGATATGCCAGGGTGGATGGGAATGGAGAGGAAGACAACAAGGAGGATGAAATTCCAGATATTGGTGGCAGCCAGGAGTTGGCAAAAGATGTGAATTCTCTCCTGTTCACTTCAAACACGAGTACAAGGAGTCAGGAGCTGAGAATAAGTTTAGTGACCCCACTTGTCTCTACATCAAGGAAATACACAGTCTTGGGGACAAAGGAGAATGAGTAATTAATTTGGAGTAAAATCCTTGCTTATGACCACAACCCGTGTGTGCTAGCCAAGTGGAGGGTCTGCTCTGGCCTCCTCAGGGCGTCACTGTCCCGGGGAAGTCTGCAGCCCTGTGTTGTGTGGGCAAAGTGAAACTTCCTCCTGTGAGCTCTTTTCTTTCTTCTGCGGTGCTCTCTTTGGCTTTACCTTGTGCCAGACCTGAAAACCTGGCGCTGTCAGCTCTAGTTCAGCCCCCGCGGAGCCCAGTGGCAGGGTTCCAATTCCTTGCAGTGGTGAATGTGACGAAGTGCTGTGTATGGGGTAATATTTATGGCTTTGTCAGCTGTTGGCACCGTAGCAACAGACTCAAGAATGGCCAAAGGAGCTTTAGTGATGAAGAGTGTTTATTTAGAATGATAATCTAGGGGACTGAGCTCTGGCCTCTCATCAGCAGGCCTGTCCTGGTTGAGAACATTCCCTAAAAGAAATTCTTGGTTCAGCAGTTAGCCCCAGGTCAAGTGTGACCAAAGAAGATGATGTATATTGCAGTGGAGATGCAGAAAGTCCTTTTTATCCCAGAAAGTCCTTCATTTGCCCATGCCCTTGTGTGTGGTAGGCGTCTTCTTTTCCTCCTGCGTGATCCATCTGAAGATGTGGGTGATTAAAGGGACTTATCTTTTTTCCACTCTGCCCTGGCTCCATGACTCATGGTCAGCTTGATCATCACCCTGACCTTAGTGTTAATATTTCTGAAGAGTGAGACAGAGCTAAATCTATCCAAGTATCAGTAGGGTTAACTGTATACAAAGTGTTTTAAAGTATATGATTTTCATCTCATCCTTGTAAACTTCCACGTGGAGAAGAAAAATTTATTATAGTCTTTGAAGATGGAAGTCAATGATTTAATTAAGTTGCAAGAATAATAAGTGGAATCAGGACTAGAGATAGGTATTTCTGATTCCTAGACCTGTACCTTGGAGTAGACAAGTTATAGCTTGCTGGCCAAATCTGGCCACTGTTTTTGTACAGCCTGCAAGCCTAGAGGAGTTTTCACATTTTAAAATAGTTTAGAGAAAAATAACAAAAGAAGATTTCATGACACATAACATAGGTAATTCAAATTTCAGTGTTTAAAAAATAATCATATTTGAACACAGACACATTTATATATTTAGGCACTGTCTGATTACTGTTAGGTTTCCATGACAGACTTCAGTTGTTGTGACAGAGACGTTATGGCCCATGCCACCTAAAATATTTTGTAAAAGAAAAGTTTGTCAACCACTGTAATAGACGATCAATAAATAGAAACCTATGGAACAGTCTCTCTGCACTAGTCTGTTAAGGCTACATAAAAAGTCCTATGAACTAGGTGGCTTCAAACAACAGACATTTATTGTCTCCCAGTTCTGGGGGCTAGAAGTGCAAAACTGAGGCATTAGCAGAGCTGTGCTTCCTCTGAGACTCTGAGAAGAATCCTTCCTTGCCTCTTCCTAGCTGCTGGTGGTGGCTCACAGTCCTTGGTGTTCCTTTGCTTGCATCTGTGTCCGTTTAGTCAATTTCTGCCTCCATCACCATGTGGATGTCCTCATCCTCTGTGACTGTGTCCAGATTTCCCCTTTCTGAAAAGACACCAGATATATTGGATTATTGTTGTTTAATCACTAAGTTGTATCTGACTGTTAGGACCCCATGGACTGTAGCCCGCCAGGCTCCTCTGTCCATGGGATTTCCCAGGCAGAATACTGGAGTAGATTGCCATTTCCTTCTCAGGGGATCTTCCTGACCCAGGGATTGAACCCGCATCTCCGGCATTGGTGGGCAGAGTCTTTACCACTGAGCCACCTGGGAAGCTGCTATATTGGATTAGGACTCCCTCTAATGACTTCATCTTACCTGGATCATCTGCAAAGACCCTAATTCCAAACAGGGTCATTTCCAGCTACCAGGGTCATTTCCATGACATCAACATCTCTTTTTGGGGGATACAATACAACTCATAGCACTTTTTCCAATGTAGGGTATCATTCACACATTATCATTGCTCTTCCTGCTTCCTCCCTTTGTACCTCCTTTCCCGCTTCTTTCCCCACCCTCTTGCATCCCTGATTCACTAGACATTCAACAAACATTTATGCAATCAGTACAGTGTCCTCACCGCTATGCCCGTCACCGTGCTAAAGTACAGTGTACAGAAATGACTGAGTTTTGGCTTCTGGCCTCAGTGAGCTTGCAGTGCATGATCAGCTGTCTGTGATAAGCCCTATCAGAGGGATTTGTGTAAGCTACAGTAGAGATTTGAAAGGATCTTTAGCTTTAAATTCTTAAATATTGAGCAATAATCTTTCAAAATAATCGATGTGGTCTTCTTTAATGTACCACGGCTATTAACTCAAAAATAACAGATGCTGATATCCTTAGAACTGCAGAGTTTCCTTAGTGTTCTTTTAAAAGTCAGAAACCTTCAGCCCCTCATCTGCCTTTATTCCTTCAGTCTCTCTTTCCTTCAGCACTGACCGTGTCAGGATGGATTCTCTGTTCTGGGAAAAAACAGTGGAGCAACCCTGCGGAGTGGGTCTGGCCTGGTTATATTAAATTGATGGCTTTTGGGGAAACTTAGTCGTGGCTTTGTGGGATGAGGCTTTGTCGCTCTGCTCTGTCCTCCTGGCACTAATGGGTTCCATTCAAATGTAGTCAAGAAGTGTGTGAAATATATTCTGACAGCGTTTTCTCCCCTGGCCCCAGAACTCAGCATCTCGCTGGGCTTGTAGGATCCTCCTGGGTCACGGGTGTGAGGGCACAGCAAGGGAGGAGGTTCGTCCTTTCTGTGGGGGACTCTGGTGGGACTATTTGTGGCCGCATCCTCGGGTCCGATGGTTACTATCTCTGCGCAGTTTGTCAGCCATGGAGTTCCTTCGGCTTTCTGCAGATTCAGAGCTTCGTCACTTCAGTTCAGCTGCTCAGTCGTGTCCGACTCTTTGCGACCCCATGAACCACAGCGCACCAGGCCTCCCTGTCCATAACCAGCTCCCGGAGTCCACCCAAACCCATGTCCATTGAGTCGGTGATGCCATCCAACCATCTCATCCTCTGTCGTCCCCTTCTCCTCCTGTCCCCAATCTTTTCCAGCATCAGGATCTTTTCAAATGAGTCAGCTCTTCACATCAGGTGGCCAAAGTATTGGAGTTTCAGCTTCAACATCAGGACTGATCTCCTTTAGGATGGACTGGTTAGATCTCCTTGCAGTCCAAGGGACTCTCAAGAGTCTTCTCCAACACCACAGTTCAAAAGCATCAGTTCTTCAGCACTCAGCTTTCTTTATAGTCCAGCTCTCACATCCATATATGCGATTCAGAGCTTCCTACTGGTTCTCAAATCCAAAGATACTAACCTGGTGGAAACATCAAAGGTCCACTCCCTGTAGGAAGAGGATGAGGGAACTGATGCTAAAAAGTAATGCCTCTTCTCCCAGTGGTGTCCTCTTCCCAGAGTTCACAGTTGCTGCTGACCTTTGTATTCGGACTTTGTGTATGTGTATGTATGTATGTATATATATATATCAGTCTCTGTTCTACTTAGCCTTTTAAAAGAGCTTCTTTGATGTTTTAAAAAATTAAATTCACTGTGAATGCCAAGATTCTTCAGCCTTTATAAATAGTGCAGAGTAAGAAGAAATTAATATTGACTTATTGGTAAAGAACCTCTGACATAGATATTGTGAGACTACAGTAACCTTGCTTTGTTAATGTTAACTGAATTTCACATTTTACCCTAATGCTCCAAGAGTTCAATTTCTGTGTCACAGTCTACCCCAGAAATACTTCTGAAGGCCAATGACCCCAATCTTGGCTTGACCACTTACTACTTAAGAAAACTGGGGCAAGTTGCTTACTCTCTCTATTTTCTCAGTGTCCTATAATGAGTGAAACAGATACTTTACAGGGATGTTTGGAAGTTCAAGTGAGACAGTGTGCATCAAAGGGCTTTAGAAATGGGAAGTTTTTTTGTATAAATGTCAGAAGGTATTATCACTATTTTCCTGATGAAAATTAATGCTATGGGAAATTCTGGTCAGAGATACATTTTCTTCTTTTCTGTGACCTTAAAAGGCAGAGTTATCATTGCCATGAATTTGTTTTGGGTATTTCTTAGACTGTTGGTTCTCAAGGTATGGTTCCCAGACCAGGAGCAGGAACTTTACCTGAGAATGTGTTAGAAACACAAATTCTTGGACCCCACCTCAGACCTCCTGAATCAGAATCCCTAAGGGTGGAGCCCAATGTCTGTGTTTTAACAAGAACTCCAGGTGATTCTCCTGACACTAACGTTTGAGATCCACTGGCTTAGAGTTACACCCAGCTGCGTGTGTGCAGACTCTGATTTTGCTGATTTTTTTTAATCGGAGTATAGTTGCTTTACAATGTTGTGTTGGTTTCTGCTGTACAACAACATGAATCAGCTATATGTATATGTACAGCCCCTGCCTCTTGGACCCCTCCCACCATCCCTATAGCACCCGTCTAGGTCATCACAGAGCCCAGAGCTGAGCTCCCCGAGCTTCACAGCAGCTTCCCACTAGCTATTTATATTACACATAGTAGTGTATATATGCAGATGATGCCACCCTTACGGCAGAAAGTGAAGAGGAACTAAAAAGCCTCTTGATGAAAGTAAAAGAGGAGAGTGAAAAAGTTGGCTTAAAGCTCAACATTCAGAAAATGAAGATCGTGGCATCTGGTCCCATCACTTCATGGGAAATAGATGGAGAAACAGGGGAAACAGTGTCAGACTTTATTTTTTTGGGGCTCCAAAATCACTGCAGATGGTGACTGCAGCCATGAAATTAAAAGACGCTTACTCCTTGGAAGAAAGGACCAACCTAGATTGGCATATTCAAAAGCAGAGACATTACTTTGCCAACTAAGGTCCATCTAGTCAAGGCTATGGTTTTTCCTGTGGTCATGTATGGATGTGAGAATTGAAGAAGGCTGAGCACCGAAGAATTGATGCCTTTGAACTGTGGTGTTGGAGAAGACTCTTGAGAGTCCCTTGGACTGCAAGGAGATCCAACCAGTCCATTCTGAAGGAGATCAACCCTGGGATTTCTTTGGAAGGAATGATGCTAAAGCTGAAATTCCAGTACTCTGGCCACCTCACACGAATAGTTGACTCATTGGAAAAGACTCTGATGCTGGGAGGGATTGGGGGTAGGAGGAGAAGGGGATGACAGAATGAGATGGCTGGATGGCATCACCGACTCAATGCACATGAGTTTGTGTTAACTCCAGNATTGAACTCTGGGAGTTGGTGATGGACAGGGAGGCCTGGCGTGCTGTGATTCATGGGGTCGCAAAGAGTCGGACACGACTGAGTGACTGAACTGAACTGAACTGAGTGTATATATTTCAGTGCTTGTCTCTCAATTTGTCTCACCCTCTCCTTCCACCTGCCATATCCACAAGTCTGGTCTCTGTGTTTGCATCTCTATTCTTGCCCTGCAAATAGGTTCATCAGTACCATTTTTCTAGATTCCATATATATATATATATGTGTGTGTGTGTGTGTGTGTAATATATGATATTTGTTTTCCTCTTTCCGACTTACTTCACTGTATATGACAGACTCTGGGTTCAAACACATCACTGCGTATGACCCAATTTCAATCCTTTTTTATGGCCGAGTAATATTCCATCACGTGCATATACCACATCTTCTTCATCCATTCATTTGTCAGTGGACATTTAGGTTGCTTCCATGTCCTGGCTGTTGTAAATAGAGCTGCAGTGAACTTGGGGTATGTATAGCTCTATGAAAACAGAATTACCATATGACCCAGTAATCCCACTGGTGGGCTGCAGTCTATGGGGTCACACAGAGTCGGACACAACTGACATGACTTAGCAGCAGCAGCAGCAGCAGCAGGCACATACCACCCCCCAACTCTTTTTTTTTAACCTGGCTTTTCTTTCAGACTGGAAGGGATTCTGAAAGACAAATGTGTGCATCTAAGATTGAGTTGCCACCATCCGTCGACTTCCTAGAACACGCCTGCCTGACAGGTGTGCCATTTTTAGCATTGGCATAGATCCTATGAATGCAGGTCCTTAAAGCAACCCGTTGGTTGCTTGTTTTGGGGATATGCTGGAGGTCCGCGGAAGTGCTCTCTACTTAAGTGCCTTAATAACAGTTGAATGAGATGACTGTAAACTCCTCAGTGAAATTCAGTATAGCTCCTGCTGAGCTTGGTTTGTATTCTGGCCACCCTTCAACATCAGGTGTCTTCCTCCCTCTAATAGTCTCCTGTCTTATTCAAAGGAACCACTACCTCTTGATGAGTTGGGGACCCTATCTCGAAGTGCTCTGACAGGTCGTAGAAATAGCCAGTGGTTTCCCTTGTGGTCTAGTGGTTAAGAATCTGCCTGCAAGGGCAGGGGACATGGGTTTGATCCCTGGTCCAGGCAGATCCCACATGCCTCGGAGCAACTAAGCCCCGCTGCCACAACTACTGAGCCGAAGTGCCGCAACTACTGAAATCTGTGCTCCCTAGAGCCTGTGCTCTGAAAGAGAAGTCCCCACAATGAGAAGCCCTCGCACCGCGATTAAGAGTGGCCCCCGCACTCCGCAACTAGAGAAAGCCCTGGTGCAGCAACAAAGACCCAGCACAGCCTAAATAAATAAATAAACTTTAAAAAAGTGAAATAGCCAGGTGCCCCGCTGCACACCTTGTACTTTCCCATCATACCTCTGGATTGCAGCTATGCTGTGGCTGTCGTGACAGATAGATGGACTGTAGTTACCTTATACTGAAAACAGAACTCTAAAGGTAATTAAGACAGAAGAGAGAAAGTGGTGGGAAAAACCTTAGGGAAATCATGGTGCTGTCAGGTTGATCCATAAGGGCAGAGGTGCATGGTAGGTGTTCAATAAATACTTATAGAATGAATGAATGAGGGAAGAATTTTGTGTTTGGAAAGTGATCCTGCCTACTTCACTTATGAGCATCTATCTTATTCCAAAGGAGCAGACATTATGCCTTGATTGAGTGAACTATTAGATATGTTTAGTTTTAAATGCAGACATAAATAGATTTGATCTTTCCATGGTTCGACTTTCCTCCCATCAGCTTTCCCTTAATTATCCACAAGTGTTCCAAGCCTTCATTAGCTAAATAGGATGCAGATGATGGTCATTAGTCTGGGATATAAATCCTGCTGGCACATTCAATGGCTTTTCACTCGGTTAATTGAAATGTTCAGTATTCATGGACTACAAGAAAACACTAATTTTATCATTTATTTGGGGGTACAATTTTTTTCCTTTTGTTGCTTATGTTTCATAATTATGAAGTTAAAAATAAATATGAGTGCCACAGTTTGCCTGGAGAGGATGCCACTATTTTAAGTGCACATGTATCAATACTAGTCTGCTAAAGCATGGAGACCAAATGGAAAATCATACTTTGTCTAGAAATCTTAGAATTGGCCAACTAAATGTCTAAGAAAGCATCCAAGTAGCGTGCACTTTGGGAACCCATTGATTCAAGTGTAAGAGACTTCCAAATTGTTAGTAATATGAGTAGGTCTGGTCTTGACATCTGCCAATGAATAAGATATCAACCAGTTGTCCGTGGAGTGCAAATTGCAGGTATCAAATAGAGATGATTAATGCAGGCATTATTCCTTTAAATGGTTCTTAGCTTTTGACTTCATTTGACCATTTGTCAAAGCTAACTGGCCTCTGTTTAGTGATATTGAGAGTGAAACACACATACACAGACGCATGCATGCAACTGATACTTGAAATAAAATTCCATAACATTACCATCTATCTTAGAGATTCGGTTTCTGAATTCTTTAGTTTTTATAATCCAATACTTCAGCAATGATCTCTGCTTGCCCCCTACTTTGTTCCAATTTAATCGAGTAAGTGTCATCTGTGGGTTGTTTTAAAAATATAAATCTTGGTTATGGACGTTACATGGCAGAAGTTGGCTCAGTAGAGGCAGAGTATATCTATTTCTAAACCTAATTTAGTGGGAATAAAACAACATTGTAATAATTCTCAGAGGTAAACTCTCCCTTAAAAAGGAGACTAGAACATATGGAGTCTCTTTCCAGTACTCAATCACTTTGCAAAACACACCCACTGGTGAGAATAGGGTAGGCAGCTGCCCTTGCAGAAGTCTTTTGTAGGCTGGACTGGATGAACCCATCCATCACTGCTTCTCTGTCTAGGCTGCCTGACCAAAGGCTTATCAGCCTCAGTTGTTTGCTGGGGTTGCTTTGACCTTTTTGCCCCTTGGAATGTTTCTGTGAATGATCCCTAACGATAATTTAAGGAAGACATGTTTAAGCACCGTAGTCTTCTAAATCAACCATTATATATATAGAAAAATATACATGGCTTAATATTGTTGTTTCAGTCACTAAGTCCTATCCGACTCTTTGCAACCCCATGGACTGCAGCATATCAGGCTTCCCTGTCCTTCACTATCTCCTGGAGTCTACTCAAACGCATGTCCATTGAGTCAGTGATGCCATCCAACCATCTCATCCTCTGTCACCTCCTTCTCCTCCTGTCCTTAATCTTTCCCAGCATCAGGGTCTTTTCCAATGAGTCAGCTCTTCACATCAGGTGGCCAAAGTACTGGAGCTTTAGCTTCAGCATCAGTCCTTCCAAATGAATATTCGGGGTTGATTTCCTTTAGAATTGACTGGTTTGATCTCCTTGCAGTCCAAGGAAATCTCAAGAATCTTCTCCAACACCACAGTTCGAAAGCATCAAATTTCTGGCACTCAGCCTTCATTATGGTCAGACTCTTACATCTGTACATGACTACTGTATAATATATAAATACATATATTTAATATGTATGTCAATATTTAATTTATATCTGTCTCAAAGTTGAATATAGAGACATTTTTATCACTTATGCTTTTGAGAATTCCCTAAAAATTCTCCTTTCTGCCTCTGTAGTTAATCAAAAGATGAATGTATTATTCAGCCAGATGTCCTGCCCTCGGAGGATGTAGAAAAGAAATAGTCTACTCACTGATTTCCAAAAATGTGCCTGATAAGATCCAGCTCTTCTCCAAATTAACCAGGGTTCCCATGACCTAGTGGGAAATGAATAGGGGTTTCCTCATTTCAAAATGAAGAGTTCAAGACCTCTAGTCCAACAATCTGTCTTAAGCTTACAAGGTTAATGTTTGTCTCTTATTAAGAGGAGTCAAGAATCAAATGCCTAGATTCCTGAGCAAATGACACATTTGTTTATTTCTCCAGCAACTCTATTATAAAAGACCAGCAAGTGTATAAACTCTAATGAGGGGTCACATGAGCTTCCCAGGTGGCGCCAGTGGTAAAGCGTCTGCCTGCTGATGCAGGAGACGGATGCAAGAGATGCGGGTTGGGTCCCTGGGTTAGGGGGATCCTCTGGAGCAGGAAATGGCACCCCACTCTGGTGTTCTTGTCTGGAAAATTTCATGGGCAGAGGAGCCTAGTGGGCTACAGTCCATGCTACTGCAAAGAGTCAGACATGACTGAGTGACTGAACACAAGGGGTCACATTCAGCTAGAGCACATCTGTCATAGCCAGTATCAGCCCTTGGCAAAACTGGGTCAAATTAAAGTGTACTGTAGTGAGCAGAGCCAGGCTCCACACAGGTCTCCATGCACACTGCCCTCAGCTGTCTGGCCTCTCAGGAAATTGCCCTTGGCTAAAAAGAGGCATCATCCCTAGGGTTTACCCCCTTCCCGGGGCGGCCCTTTCCCTTGCCCCAGCTTAGGACAAGTCTAGCCCAGTTTCAGAGCTCCCCATTTGGTTGGCTGAGACCGTGGTTGAGTTTGTACTCCAGCCCATCAACCCATTGCATCTCCCTCTGCTCAGTCCTACTCCTTTGCTTTCCCTTCTCCAAGTGGAAATCTGAAGCTCTCCCTAACAAACCTCCTGCAGGCTGATCTCCACCTCATAGACTGCTTTTGAGGGAGCCTAACCTGCCACCTGCATGATCTTTTCCATCAGCATTGAATATCAGAGATCTTCATGCTATAAGTCATCATTTCTCTCAAAATCTGCTTTGAAGTTAATAAAAGACAAGAAGCTTCTGCTTGTAGGAAAGAATAAATACATTCATCCTCTCCAAGATGTAACAGGCCCAAGATTATAGGACTCAAAATTCCCAGTTTCCCCCTTTCTGGTGACTTTTACCCCCAGCATCCCTTGAGGGTCTGTCTCGGTCTGTCTATTATGATTCAAAACCTTCTGCTGAAACCAGAGCTCCTATAAATGAAATTTCAGATATCACTATGTAAATGAACAACAGTGGGACCTCACCTTTCTAGATTCATTTTAGGAAATTGTTGCAACTGTCCATGTATAATACTGTTCACCCCATGCTATTCATTCTGCCGACAGTCTTAGAAGTCAGTGCTCTAAAAAGCCGTGGTGTATATGTACCACAACTTCCTTATCCATTCATCTGCCAATGGACTTTTAGGTTGCTTCAATGTCCTAGCCATTGTAACTAGTGCTGCAATGAACATATACCTAATGGAATATTACTCAGATATAAAAAGGAATGCATTTGAATCAGTTCTGATGAGGAGGATGAACCTAGAACCTATTATACAGAGTGAAGTAAGTCAGAAGGAGAAAGACAGATGGTGGCTCAGATGATAAAGTGCCTGCCTGCAATGCGGGAGACCAGGGTTCGATCCCTGGGTTGGGAAGATTCCGTGGAGAAGGAAATGGAAACCCACTCCAGTATTCTTGCCTGGAGAATCCCATTGTCAGAGGACCTTGATAGGCTACAGTCCATGGGGTCACAAAGAGTCAGACACGATAGAGCGACTTCACTTTCACTTTCACTATATATAGAATCTAGAAAGATAGTGCCAATGATCTTATGTGCAGGGCAGCAAAGGAAACAGATGTAAAGAACAGACTTTTGGACACAGTGGAAGAAGGAAAGGGTGGGATGATTTGAGAGAACAGCATTGAAATACAGAATCTAGAAAGATAGTGCCAATGATCTTATGTGCAGGGAAGCAAAGGAAACACCATTGTAAAGAACAGACTTTTGGACACAGTAGGAGAAGGAAAGGATGAGATGATTTGAGAAAATGGCATTGAAATATATACATTACCATATGTAAAAGAGATTGCCAGTGGGAGTTTGATGTATGATGCAGGGAACCCAAAGCTGGTGCTCTGAGACAACATGGAAGGATGGGGTAGGGAGGGGAGTGAAGGGGGTTCAGGAGGGAGGGGACATATGTATGTCTGTGACTGATTCATGTTGATGTATGGCAGAGGCCATCACAGTACTGTAGAGTAATTATCCCCAATGAAAATAAATAAATTAAAAAAAAAAAGCCATTGTGCTTCCTTGCAACAAACGCAGCATCAGGCTAACTTTGATGGAGGGGACTCATTAGCAATTTCCTCTTTAGTAGAAAAATATTGATGCAACAATCAAGAAGGTCACAGCATGGGTAAGTCACCATGTTTTGAGGCTTTCATTTTCAGTAATTAAGGTGAACATGTTATTGGAAGGTTTAGAAAGCCCACCCAAAGTCATTCACAATAGCTGCCATCAGGAAACTGGAATTCCAGTGAAAGTCTTTCAACGGAATGAAATGAGACTGACCAAGCGTATAAGCACAGTCTCCTTAAAAATGGCCAAATTAAGGATATGGACTCTCATTGACCCTTGCCATATCACTTCCATACTCATTCCATGTCCTGAGATTTCACTGTATATTCATGCTTTGTTTCAAGTGTTTCTTTGCTACAAGTGCAACATTTAGAGCTATACATTTTTTTTTCTTTTTAGTGAAGCCAATTTCACCCTTCTCTGTCTCTCATTTTTCCTCCAAACGTGTTTCTCAGGTTACCTGAGACTGTTTTTGAAAGTTGAATGGTATTGTTTAATTTTGAAGATCATTTCCCCTGGGGGCAGAGTACTAATGTCTGCATTCTTAGACATGTCCCTTAATTTACTCCCTCCAATGGTATATGTTGCTGCTGCTGCTGCTGCTGCTGCTGCTGCTAAGTCGCTTCAGTCGTGTCCGACTCTGTGCGACCCCATAGACGGCAGTCCACCAGGCTCCCCATCCCTGGGATTCTCCAGGCAAGAACACTGGAGTGGGTTGCCATTTCCTTCTCCAATGCATTAAAGTGAAAAGTGAAAGTGAAGTCGCTCAGTCGTGTCCAACTCTTCACGACCCCATGGACTGCAGCCTACCAGGCTCCTCCGCCCATGGGATTTTCCAGGCAAGAGTACTGGAGTGGGGTGCCATTGCCTTCTCCAATGGTATATGTTAAGCTTAGTTAAAAATGCAATTAGAGTCGCTCAAGTTGCCCCACTTGGCAACTGCACGGAGTCTTCAGTAGCTGGGATTTGTGCCTCCCTTAGATTTTGACTTCCATTTAGGACAGAAATTTGTTGTTTAGTCACTCAGTCACGTCCGACTCTTTTGCAGCCCCATGGACTGTAGCTCACCAGGCTCCTGTGTCCATGGGATTTTCCAGGCAAGAAATACTGGAGTGGCTTGCCGTTTCTGTCTCCAGGGGATCTTTCCAGTCCAGGGCTTGAACCCTTGTCTCCTGCATGGAAGGCAGATTCTTTACCACGGAGCCACCAGGGAAGCCCTAGGACAGGAAATGAGACTTGAAATCAGGAACAGAAAGAGAAATTCCCATGATTAGACTTTTCCATTTCCTGGGAAAATTTTAGTTGCACTCATCAAGGAATTATGATCGTTTCTATAAACTAGCTCAGTTAGAGTTTATACCTTTTGTTCTCAACTGGGGGTAATTTTGCCTGCCCCCTGGTGCTTGGCGATGCCTGGGCATGTTTTTGGTTGTTATGGCTGATCCAGGGAGGAGGCTGAGCTGCTGGCATCTGGTGGGTAGAGGCCAGGGATGCTGGAAGCCTGTCTTCAGTGCTCTGTACAGCACATGCATCCCATAATAACGGATTATCCAGTCCGAAGTGTTCATAGGCCCAACACTGAAAAACTGATTTAACCAAACCATGTGGATGAGAAAGTGGATATATGCTAAACAGAGAGAAAAATGTTATTTTACTACAGTTCAGAGGCTTTTGTGTCTGTCCTTTGGCTTCACTTTGTAGCTCTATGACACATGAGTTAATCTGCTTCCAAAATAATGTTTTGGGATAAGACTGCAGTCTTTTTTTTGGCATTTTTTCATCTGGTGCATATTTAGTGGATACCTTTTCTGTGCCAGGCACTGGGCTAGGTAATGGGGCTATAGCGATGACCAAGTCTTGTTGGCTCTTCGCTCCCTGAAGCAGAAATCTGAGAGTGAACATCAAGATCTCTTGTGGTATAGTGCTCAGTGTACAGGTGTGTAAAGACGAAGAAGGGTCATGAAGAAGGCATTTGGTGGGAAGACTGAAGAGGGTGCTTCACTGTTATGCGTGCCAGCTGTCTGCTACTTGGGCTGTGCTTTCTCTCCTTACTGGTCCAGTCTTGATTTTGGCTTTTTCTCATTTGTTTTTTCCTGCCACCAAAATCGTTCCTCTTTTCCGTTTTCCTCTTTCAGTTCAAACTTTCTAAATAACATGTATCCCTTCCTTCCCAAACAAAATTAAGACGCACATAGAAACTACCGGCAATCCACATGTAAAGACATTCCCACCTAAACCTTGAACTTAATTTGTCTTCATGAAAGATCCTTCTTTGTATGTTTATCTATGTCTGTGTTTTCTGTCCTTTAATACTGCATATTATTTGGGGACAGAATACACGCTGTCTCAGATTCTTAACTTTTTCTAATTCTTGTCCCAAAACACATCAAAACCCTAGATGAGTTGATAAATATTTTTATGTTATATGGAGAAAGAGTGAGAGAAAGTTTATGCACATTAGATATTTGAGCCATACCAACGTCTTTGTATACATTTCTTTCAGTTTTTTAGTTCTATTCAACCAAAATAAAACTATCAGTGTGCATATATATACATATATACACATATATATATACCCACACACAAAATATACATACATACATCTACGCACACATACACATAATGCATATGTATGGATACGTATGTATGCATACTGTTGTTCACTCGCTAAGTCATGTCTGACTCTTTGTGACCCCATGGACTTCAGCACGCCAGGCTTCCCTGTCCTTCTCCATCTCCCGGAGTTTGCTCACACTCATGTCTACTGAGTCCTGATGTCACCCAACCATCTTATACTCTATTGTCCCCTACTCCTCCTGCCCTCAATTTTTCCCAGCATCAGGGTCTTTTCCAATGATTTGGCTCTTTGCATCAGATGGCCAAAGTATTGGAGCTTCAACTTCAGCATCAGTCCTTCCAGTGAATATTCAGGGTTGATTTCCTTTAGGATTGACTGGTTTAATCTCCTATAGTCCAAGGGTCTCTGAAGAGTCTTTCAGCACCACAGTTTGAAAGCATCAATTCTTTGGTGTTCAGCATTCTTTATGGTCCAACTCTCACATCTCTACATGACTACTGGAAAAATCATAGCTTTGACTCTTGGGATCTTTGTCAGCAAAGTACTATCTCTGCTGTTTAATACACTGTCTAGGTTTGTCATAGCTTTTCTTCCAGGAGCAAGCATCTTTTAATTTCATGGCTGTAGTCACTGTGTGCAGTGATTTTGGAGCCTAAGAAAATTAAATCTGCCACCGTTTCCACTTTTTCCCCATCTATTAGTCATGAAGTGATGGAACTGATGCCATGATCTTCAGTTTTTGAATGCTGAGTTTTAAGCCAGCCTACATATTTATGCATATATTACATATATATACAGAAGAATATTTATTGCAAAGCAACAAAATAAGAATAAAGTCCTGCTGTTGCTGCTAAGTCACTTCAGTCGTGCCCAACTCTGTGACCCTATAGACGGCAGCCCACCAGGCTCCCCCGTCCCTGGGATTCTCCAGGCAAGAACACTGGAGTGGGTTGCCATTTCCTTCTCCAATGTGTGAAAGTGAAGTCACTCAGTCATATAAAGAGTATGATTTCTTTTATATGCAGGGATAATGTCATTTTTTAATAATGAGAGCCCTGGAAACCATCAAATCTCTGTCAGTAAAGGAAAGCGTACATAAAGTATGATAAATCCATATTACGGGTGTTGTGCAGCCATTAAGAGGAACGAGTGACTCTACATGAACTGACTGGAAGGATGTTGATAATGTTGCCCTAGTAGGGTGGTATGACCTCAAGAAAGAAAGAAACTTCTCTGTGTGCATGTGTAATAGAATGTGTATGATTAATATGTATACCTTGCTACTAATATCCTTGGTTACCTCCAAAGGATAGGTTAGAAAGGGGATTGATTCATTACGAATGTATATTACCATGCCGTACTCAGTTGCATTAGACTCTTTTGTGACCCTGTGGACTGTAGCCCGACAGACTCCTCTGACCATGGGATTTTCCAGGCAAGAATACTGGAGTGGGTTGCCATTTCCTACTCCAGGGGATCTTCCCCACCTAGGGATGGAAACTGCATATCTTGTATCTCCTACATTGCACATGGATTTACCTGCTGAGCCATTTTAGTTTTGTAATTAATTAAAAAGTGGAAAATTTAACTGAAAAAATTGTTACCATTATGTCCACTAAACTCTTCATAGGATAGTCCAGAAGGAACAAACTTGCATGTAAATCCCAACTGGCCTTGAATACCGAAGTGCCTTTTTAGTGGCTCACGAGGCCAAGAAAATATCCACACAACTATATAAAAAGCCAATCATGCGAAGAACAAGTGGGCTAAAGAGAGGGGATGAGAGGGCAAGTCCGATACTACTATTCTGGCTCACACTGCTTGTGGATGGAGAGACGCTCCACTCCATCACTCAGGTTCTTCAAGGTGTCATTTGAAACATATTTGCATTACATGATTTGTATGTCTCTTCAAAAGAGAGAGTCCCGTGCATGGTTGAGAAGGTGGGTACTAGAGTCAGACTGATTGGCTTTCATTCCTGATCTATTTCTAAGGTACGACGATTAATCTAATGGTGCTGTAGTCCTTTATTTGTGAAATGAAGTAAATAAGAGTCTTGATCCTTACTGGATCATTGTTGGCCCACAGTGAATGTTCTGACTTGGAGGGGGTAGAAAGTGGGACTGGTGAAAGACAGGCACTTTTTATAATCCAGAGAAATCAGGAACTTCCCTGGTGGTCCAGTGGCTAAGACTCCGAGCCCCCAATGTAGGGGGCCCAGGTTCGATTTCTGATCAGGGAACTAGATCCTGCATGCTGCAACTAAGACACAGGGCAGTCAAAATAAATAAATAAATATTAAAAAAAAAGTCCAGAGACATCAGTGGGGTCATGGGAGATGGTCCCCACCTTGCATGGGAGATGCACGGGCCAGGGTCAACGTCATTACACTTTGCCAGTTCTAATGGGTCTCCCACCTTCTTGTTTTGCAGACCACCATCTTCAGCACATTGGCCAATGAGAAGTCCTTATCTGACTGCAAAAAGGTAAGTCAGCCTGCAGGAATTCCAGCCTGCAGTCAGAGTAATAATCGACTTTAGAATTGATGCCATCCAGTTGAAAAGCTATGGGATCAATGAAAATGCTCTGCTGACATTGTGTAGTCCTCTTTCCTCAGAGATGGAAATTTGAATGGTTCTCTTTAAGGATGTGGAGGACGTTGTTATCATTTGACAGTGGTTTCTTATACAGAAGCTCTGGTTCCATCTATTTCTATCTCGCTGTTATCTGATATTTTATTCTGTAAGATGAGCGTCAAGGGAGTTCAGGGCAAGCTGCATGGCAGGCATCTCTATCTTTGTTTGCAAATTTAAATGTAATAAACCTAAACCCAATACAAAATAAAAATGATTTTGTATTTGGAAAGCTGAACTTATAGCATAAAAATCTGGTTTGGATTCACCACAGTCGAGTTTGAGAAGCTGTCAGGCTTTGCAAAAGGATTAGCCTCGCTGGCATCTGATGGGAGCCGTCTTGTAATGGATCATGTCTGAGGACTGCCTGCTGGAGTAGCAGCGTGTCTAATTCCTGGCCTCTGCAGTGCAGGGGGGACTTTTATCCGCCTCTTTAATCTCAGGTTTAACTAGATCTTGTCCTTCTTGAGGGGAAAGAAGTGATTTCACAGTCTGAAAACTCAAATAAATTCTTTGACACTATCTATTGATATGGCAAACCAGGTGCATAAAGAGTTGACCTGTGCCTTGTATATTAGTTATTTGGCATTTCTGGGGATTTGATACCATGACATTATTTGCTGGGTTGTTTCCGCTTCTGAATTTGCTTGATATGGAAATAGCTAGCAGGGGTCCTCATCTTTAAAGGTGGCATGGGGGCCCACCGTTCTGAGTGCTATCCGTTTCATTACCTTGATCATTTTTTTTTTTTTTTTATTGTGCGTTAAGTCATCATCTTAATTGGGTTCTGCAGTGTTTGTCTGGTTTTGGGCTCCCTGAAAGTGAGGTCCATGTGGAATTCTTAAAATTATAGAGCTTAGCGAACAAAACAGAGGAAAGGGGACAGGGGCACAACCTTTAAAAGAATGACATAGCCCGAGGACTTGACCTAAGTTGATTAGAACTAACTAGGTCCAAGATGGCAGACGAGCCGACTTGCACTAGAAATCCCCACCCCTTCCCCCAAATAGGGGCTTCCCTGGTGGCTCAGAGGCTAAAGCATCTGCCTCCAATGCGGGAGACCTGGGTTTGATCCCTGAGTTGGGGGAAGATCCCCTGGAGAAGGAGATGGTAACCCACTCCAATATTCTTGCCTGGAGAATCCCATGGATGGAGACGCCTACCAGGCTACAGTCCACGGGTCGCAAAGAGTTGGACACCACTGAGCAACTTCACTTTCACTTTCACTTTCCCCCCAAATAGCTGGAATATTCCTCCCGCTCTTTAGCCTCTGAAATTACCCACCCCTGTAAAAACTTGACAACCTCATACTCCCAGACCTCTCACCTTTAAGAGATGACCCAAACTCTGTCTGTGGAGTGTGTTTCTCTCTAAGTAAATCCACTTCTTAGCTCTATCACTTTGTCTGTCACTGAATTCTTTCTGTGGCGAGACATCAAGAACCTGAGCTTCATTAAGTCCTGACAGCAGGTGTGATCTCACTTAAAAGACTTTGGGTTCAAATCCTAACTGGGTTTAGGCTGGGTTCGAGTCCCAGCATGTGAATTCAAGTCCCAATCTGCATTACATGGTTTCAAAAGGACTTCAGGGGTTCTCTAGTCGCCTGCTTTTTCCAGATTGGACTGCCATCAATATCATGTATAGATAATGATAATGAGGCTGGTGGGCCTCTAGCCTCCACTTGAATGTTCTACTGACGGTGTACTTAATGACTCTACCTGTCACTAGAGACAAAGTGTTAGAGAGGTAGTTCTTCATTTTATTGAGCCAGTATCTGCCTCCCTTTGACTTTTGTCTAGTGATTAAGTATGAAGCCAGCTAATATGCTATCTTCTGAATCTTCTCCCCACCCCATTGCAAGGCTATTTATCTTCCTTATTTATTTCTAATAGGATGTTGATAATAATTGATTTCCAAAAGCTTGGCTGCTGGGAGCTCACTGTCTGGTTTAAAAACCTGGCTCTGCTACTTGTTACTTATGTGACTTTGGGTTGGTGACATAACCTATTTGTGCCTCATGTTTACCATCTGTAGAATGGGCATAATATTGCACACTTCATATGGTGGATGAATTAGCATACACAGAGTGTTCTGAACAGTGCTCAACACATAGAAGCATTGTATTAGTTATTATTATTATGGGTTCTAGACCAGGTTATCCTTTTCTTTGGGGGGAGGGGAGCTAGTTTTTATAACCAGTGTCAAGAATTGTGCTTTTCACTCTTCATTCAACAAGCTCTGTTTACAAACTTAGTGTGTGGCAAGGACAATAGAAGAGGTGATCTGTGATGAAATGATAAGCTGTAGGCATTCTTGAGCACAGCACTAACATTCTACTAACAGTCTAAGATGGCACAAGTTTTATTTATAAGCCATATCCTTCTGTTGATCACATGATGCTTGTTACCCTTACAATATAGCTGAACACTTACTATAGTTTTATAAGGCCATTCATGATTGGGCTGCCTTTTATTTCACTGCTTCCCATCTTCAATTTCAAGTTATAATTTCTATACATTCTGAACATTTTACAGTTCTCTACCTCTCACTTCCAAGCTTTCACACTTGCTCTTTTTCTGTCTCCACCTTGTCTTCACACAGCCAAATCCCATTCATTTACTGTGTGTGAAAGTTACTTCTTCAGGAAAGTTTCCCCTGGCCCCTAGGTTAGCTTAGGTTCTCATGGGATTCGTGTTTGGGAACGCATGTACACTCGTGGTGAATTAATGTCAATGTTTGGCAAAACCAATAAAAAAAAATAAAATAAAGGACTTTGAGCTAGGGAGGGTAGGTATGTATGACATGATATGATTTTTATTGTAAAATCTCTTGGCTACTAAATAACAGAAGCAGCTAGAGTTTAGATATGAAGTCTAAGAGGGAGGCTATAATTTAGGCAACAGATGATCATAGCTAGAATCAGAACAACGGCAGTGGGAATCAAGAGGTTTATAAAGTCAACAGCATATAATAATAGTTTGGATACATGGGAGAGGAAGTTGCTGAGGATGATTCCCTGATTCCGGACAAGAGCAATGGGCAGATTTGCAGTGCTGTTTTCTGAGACAGAGACAGGGATAGGGAGGAAGTTGGTGGAGTTCAGATGAGTTCAGATGAGTATTGCTTGATCTGTGTTAAATGAATTCAAATGGATATGTGTTAGATTTGTGAGATCTCTTGGTAAGGAAGACCAGCAGGCATCTGGCCATGTAGTGTTACAGTTCCAGAAAGCTTTCTGGGCTGGAGATATGAATATGGAAGTAATATGCATGTAGAGAATGACTGAGAGAGTGGGAATGGGTGAGGTCACCCGGGGAGGGTGTGGAGAGTGAGAAGGAGGAGGGTTTACAAAAATCTTGAGGGGTATTGATATATAAAGTCCGGGAGAAGACTGTGTCCTCTGTAAGACACCAGCTGACACTGTATAGAAGACTGAGGCAAGGAAGGGGGAAGGCAAGGCGGTCTCCACTCTGCCCCCCAGTTCTGTGGCCAGTTGGTTTTTGACAAGGGCACCAGGTCCATCAGTGGAGAAGAAAATCATCTGCAGCAAATGGTGCTGAGACAGCTGATGTGCACATGCAGAAGAATGAAGGTGGACCCCACTCACACCACAGAGCAAAATGAACTCCAAAGGGAGCAGTGACCTAAATATAAAGACTTGGAGGAGAGGACGGCGGAGGAGAACCTGTTTAATGAGTAAGAAGTTTTGCTCTGCAGTGATGGAGGTGTTCAGGTACCAGGTAGAGGTAATGGTTGCACAGCGTCGTGGATGTTCTAAACGCCACTGAACTGTTCACTTTACAAAGGCTATGTGATGTGAATTTTACCTCAATAAATTAAAACCACCTAAGGGATCTCAGATTTTATACCAAAGAGCCCGAAAGCTCTGCATCACTTGAGCAGTCTGGAGACCTGGAACAGACTGCTAGAATACCCCCTGCCTTCTCGTCAGCTTGGAAAACTCATTCTTCTATGGAGAGATCTCTTTCTTTGTCCCTTTCCTTTCCAAGATTATTGAAAGACTCTTCTTGGTTTCTCTAAGAAAGATGAGTGGTTTTATCTCCTGAGCTCATAACATTTGGTACTGACTTCAAGTATAACCTGATAACAACCACACAACTTGTCAAATGTTGACCATGTTCGCAGCCCCGTGCAAAGTACTTTACATGGATTTTCTCATTCGATTTTTGTAACAGCCCTCGCAGGTAAGTAATAAAACCATGAACTGGTAAAGAACCTGCTGGAGGATGCTCCAGTAGTAGATGCTGTAGTCAGGATGTGAGTTCAGCTATCTGACCCTAGAGTCATCGCTTTCAGTGTTTGTTACCTTCTCTGCTGCTGGATTCTAAATACTTATTTATATTAGGTCCAGCTTCCCCCTAAACTATCAGTTCTTGGAAGGGAGGAACCATGACTGATTCTGTTAGCAGTAGTTAAAAAAATACCCCACGGGTAGTAAGAACTCAATCGATGAATTATTGAATGAGTTTGAATGAGATCCATGAGATCCAAATGAATTTGCTGCACGTATCGTAGTGAAGGACAGAGAAACCTGAGGTGCTGCACGCAGTACACAGGGTCACAGAGAACTGGACACGACTTAGCGACTGAATGATAAATGGTTGTCTGTTAGCATAATATTATTATGGGACCATTTTGTTCTAAAAAGTATTTTTTTCCTTTTCACAGGAGTTGAGAAAAGAATATTTTATATTCACTGTAAAGGTAATTTCTGCATTAAAATAAGGTGTTAATGGATGGCTAGTGGTGATTGGGCATGTTAAGGTTGGGCAAAGACAGCAACTATTCTAAAGCTTACTTCCTAAACACCATCTGATAGAGTTTTAAGAACCCTATTCTTATTTTCAGCCAAAGACCAGTTCATGCTGTAATTTGGAAAACTTAAACACCTCTAGGTAATATGCATAAATTCATGAATATTTATTGAGTATCTCCTATTGCAAAGCAGTTGTTATTCCTAACATGTTATAGGAGAAAAACAAATATGCCAAGACATGAGATGACTTGCTCTAGGGCACATATTAAACTCAAGATAAACTCTTAGAGGATAGGCCTGATTCAGATCTTTGGATTTTCTCTCTCTAAAGCCTCTCAAATAAAACTACCATATGACACAGCCGTCCCGCTGCTGGGTATGTAGCCTCCGCACGTGCACGTGTGTGCATGTGTGTGCCCAGTCACTCAGTTGTATCTGTCTCTTTGCAACCCATGGCCAGGCTCCTCTGTCTGTGGAATTTTCCAGACCAGCATACTGAAGGAGATTGCCATTTCCTGCTGCAGGAGATCTTCCTGACCTAGGGATCGAACCTCTGTCTCCTGCATCTCCTGCATTGACAGGCAGATGCTTTACCACTGCACCACCTGGGAAGCCCTGAGAAAACCATAATTCCAAATGACACAGGTACTCCAGTACTCACTGCAGCCCTATTTACAGTCCCCAGGACAGGGAAGCAACCTAGATGTCCATCAACAGATGAATGGATAAAGAAGTTGTGGCAATACATACAATGGAATATTACCCAGCTATAAAAAGGAACACATTTGAGTCCGTTGAAATGAGCTGGATGAACCTATTATGCAGAGTGAAGTAAGTCAGAAAGAGAAAAACAAATATCATTAACTCATGTATGTGGATTCTAGAAAAATGGTACAGATGAATGTATTTGCATTCCTTTGTATTCATTGCAAGAATACACAGATGGAGAGGATGCTCTTATGGACACAGCAGAGGAAGGAGAGGGTGGGACAAACCAAGAGAGGAGCATTGACATGTGTACAATACCAAAAGGAAAGGAGATCACTAATGGGAAGTTGCTCTGTAACACAGGGAACTCAGCCCAGCCCTCTTTGAGGACCTAGAGGGGTTGGGGGTGGGAGGGAGGCTTAAGAGGAGGGAGCGATATACTTACGGCTGATGCCCACTGTTGTACAGCAGAAACCAACACAACATTGTAAAGCAGTTATTCTCCAATTAAAATTTTTACAAATTATAAAAAGATAAAACCTCTCCACGCCACACTGTTCATCTAGTGTTGACACATGAAGGGTGTGTATTCAGTGGACCAGCAGCACAGAACGATCCTCAAATGTGCTCCATAATGTCTCCGGCCACCTGTTTTATGATCATTGGTATTTATAATTTTGTGTCTTGATGCTTTTCCATCTCTCAATGCAAGATATGGACCCACATGTGTCAGCGCTTTCCGAGCAGCACTATTGAACTTCCATCATTTTAATTGGAAGCAGAGCATAAAACAGATGCCTTCATCCCTTCTCCAAGGCTCCTTACTCTGACCCTGACCCCCCACCCCTGGGACACAGGTCAGAGATAGGCAAGGGGTGACAGAGAGGTAAGGGTGATGGATGGGGTGAAGGTCAGGCATAAGATGAATCCGAGGGATGGGTCAAAGGTTAGAGATTTCTGTTTCACAAATTACTTAAAAATGAAAAACAGTGGTTTTCCAGTTTGACATTAAAACACTCTACCTTATCCTGCTGTGTTTCCATCTACATATGGTAACCTAGACTCCCAACCATGTTATAGTAGTCGTATAAATAGGCTTCTTAGATTGGAGAGTTTATTTTAAAAATTCAGCTGTACCTTACGTGTGTGTTGAGGGGGTGAGTGGGCTCCATTTCTCTCTCTCGCTCTGCCCTCTCTCCTTGGACTTCTGATGTCAACACATATACACGAAAACCTTCAAAAAATAGTACATTTCGGAAGTGAATCCTTATCATATTAAAAGGTATTGGTTTGGGGACTATGTGGAAACCTAAAGGAAATCTATTTGTTGATGGTAGTAATTTGTGGGGATATTTGTGGCTGTGTTGACTGTACATCCCTTCCACCCAACCATTCGCTTTGACTCGCCCCTCCACTGTTACCAATGACATATGAATATGCAGAGCACATGTTTATGTCATCACTTAGCCCACTGGAGGAATGTTTTACTTTTAATAGACATAGACAATGCTTCACTCACATAGGCGAGGTAATTTTCCTTCAGGAAGCGGTGATTAAAATAGACAATGTAACAGGCTTTTGGAAGTTTTCATCCGTGTTGATGAATGGGTCTCTGTGTAAACACAGCCCAAGATAGTAATATCGGTGGTTAAGATATTTACTTACAGTTGGTTCCTCAGCCTTTGAGACTGTATTATATCTGGCTTCCTCTTTTAAAGACCAAAACTTAGTGTCTAGACGGCGTTTGCTGACCTCCACAAAGCAGGCTGGGCAGATTCCCATGACTCCTGGCCTCTTGGCAGAATTTCCAGGCTGGCAGGTCACCGTGGCTTCTTCCCATGGCCTGAGAAAGGGCATGGAGACGAAATCAACCCTGTCAGCATCGAGGAAAATTTTAAATTCCCCCCTGAGAAAGGCAGAATTCCATGTTCTGGAGCAGTTACAGTGAAGGGTATCATTTCAAGTAAATTTAAATGCTGTTTATTTTCTAAATAGATTTTTTGGGAAGCTATGAAGGTTCATTGTTGGCAGAGTGCTGTTTTTGCTGACTTGCTATCCGGCTGTCTGCTGGATAAAGGATGAGAGAGATGTATTTGCAAAGTTCTATCCCTTTTTCCATATGTGCCAATACAGATCACTTACTTATAGGAAGGAAAGTTGTACCGCTTTGAACAGAGGGGCTGTATTGCAGCCAGCGCCCCTCCTCCCAGTCGCTCCACGTCTCACTCGCTTAGCCAAGAATGGGCTCTTAGTGCTCATTTGCAGTATTTGGGATAAGGATACGTGGTTCTGGATTCTGCGCACTCTCCTTTCAGCAATTATTGCCCAGTTTTTGGTTTTTATTCTTGCATTTTTCCTATCTCCACTCTCCTGGGAGGCAGTATGGTGCAGGGTTAAGAGCACAGACTCTGGAGACCAATGTCTGTGACTTGAATCCCAGCTCCACTACCCAGGAGCTCTGCAAATTTGCCCAAGTCACTCAGCCTCTCTGTGCCTCACTTATGTCATGTATAAAATGAGACAAATGATGGTATCAACCCCCAAAATTGTTTGAGGATTGAACAGGTGGATCCACATAAAATTCTTTGAACAACCTCTCAGTAAGAGATGTTCATTATTATTCCACCCCTGTGCTTGCAGAGAATAATTTGAACTTTGATACTCTGCATCCTCCTGTATCTTCTTGCTCTAAAATACCAAAAATATCAAGGAAAGTACTCAAAAGACTTGGGCTAATGTCAACATTTGGAAAGAACATTAATAGTAATTGCACTAGAAAAATACCCTCATGTGGGTCTCTAATTCTTATTTACTCTAATTCTTAATAACTAGAGTGCACTCAAGTTCAATGTTGTTGGGGTTCCAGTTCTGTAGAAGAAGGCATTTCTTAATAAATGAAACATAAAATCTTTCTAATTGTACAATGAATATGCTTTTTTATATCTTCTAGCACTGGACAGAATTTTGAGCCCATGCTGCTGCTGCTGCTAAGTCGCATCAGTCATTCCGACTCTGCGACCCCATAGACGGCAGCCCACCAGGCTCCTCTGTCCCTGGGATTCTCCAGGCAAGAACACTGGAGTGGGTTGCCATTTCCTTCTCCAATGCATGAAAGGGAAAAGTGAAAGTGAAGTCACTCAGTCATGTCCGACATAGAAGACATTTAATACTTCTTGTTAATTCATAAGTTTGGCTTGGTATTTTTCTTCCAAAAGCCTCCAGGAGAAGGCTTGAAATGGAAAAGAATTTAAGAGAAAGAATCTACTTTTTATAGATGGGCTTATGGCTTTTTTCTTATCAAAAGGAGGCATTTCGATGGATAGAGGGTTTGGGTTGGTGACTATGAAAAAGTGCTGTGGAAATGTTGGACTTCTTTGCTTTCAGCGTAGCATCCATGGATGTAATTTAAGAGATTGAATATCGGTGATTCCTTCATAATGATTTTATAGCTTTGGCCTAGAAATTTTTCATTCTTTTCCATATGATTGCAACATTTTCGAATATACCATATATTTTCACATATACCCAAGGTCAAACCAAGTAGTCCTAATTTACAAGATTGAAACCGGCTGTGGAAAATAGTCTTAGGACCAGAAGAAATTCATTGCCTAATTTTGTATATGTCTTACCTTAAGCAAAACAATCAAGGAATACATTATAATTATTTTTTGGTTGAGGTATAATTTGCAGCAAATAAAATGTAGTGATAAGATGACCATTTAATGATATAATTGTTTTTTAAATTTGGCCACAGAATCTCATCAGTGCCATTAAGATATGCCTTTTGGGACTGGGCATTTTCATGAATGGGGCCTTGCTGCTCTGGACAGCACTGGTGATGCCAGTTCAGTTCAGTTCAGTCACTCAGTCATGTCTGACTCTATGTGACCCCATGAATCGCAGCACACCAGGCCTCCTTGTCCATCACCAACTCCCGGAGTTCACCCAAACTCATGTCCATCAAGTTGGTGATGCCATCCAGCCATCTCATCCTCTTTCATCCCCTTCTGCTCTTGCCCCCAGTCCCTCTCAACAACAGAGTCTTTTCCAATGAGTCAACTCTTCCATGAGGTGGCCAAAGTATTGGAGTTTCAGCTTTAGCATCAGTCCTTCCAAAGAACACCCAGGACTGATCTCCTTTAGGATGGACTGGTTGGATCTTCTTGCAGTCCAAGGGACTCTCAAGAGTCTTCTCCAACACCACAGTGCAAAAGCATCAGTTCTTCGGTGCTCAGCCTTTTTCACAGTCCAACTCTCACATCCATACATGACCACTGGAAAAACCATAGCCTTGACTAGATGGACCTTTGTTGGCAAAGTAATGTC